>JAMZEH010000015.1:17437500-17650000 GCA_024699665.1 Ostrea denselamellosa
AGTATAATAGTCGCACTGGCGATTCTCGATCAGCAGAGTGGACAATAAATAATTAAATGCAGGTATATTGTAAATAGAGATAATGGGTGTATTGCGTTACTGAATCAAAGTTATTGCTCTGTTTACTAGGAATTTAATAAAGGAGTAACTTTGGTGTTGCAAAACTTTTTTCCATTTGTATATTTCTAATTTCTTTACGTTCGTAACAAATTCGCAAATATCATTGTCACTAGAGATGTTAACAAATACTAGTTCGCATACACAAATATAACAAAGATATGATAACTTTAACGAACTTACGATATAAATAGATTAATTTGCCTAAAGATAAGTAAAAACGATATCCATTGCTTCAAAGGCAGACTGTTCTAAGAAGCGGTCTCTACTATCGCTGTTAACTGCCGCTCAGAGTGAATGCTTTCTCACGAGATGGTAATATTCCGATTTTTTAAACAATAGACGAAGAACAGCCACGTCGAAATATAATGTATGAAAATGGTTCTTCCGACATTTATCCTAATATACAATTCGATCTGTGATGAAGAATTATGATCACATGAAAAACGAAGGAAATTTAACAAATGCGTATGAAACATTCGTTCTCACTTTATTCATTTATTTACTGGTACATGTATCATTTATACATTAGATGTGGAACTTGAAAAGAGAATTAAACCGACGAGGAGAGTTTCTTGCCATTCTTCAGCTCCCTTGTGTGACTTTATTCAACTGAGTTTTGCTTCCACGTTTGCTTCGTGATATTTTTATTTACACGAATATTTCCTGACACACGATCATTTGTACGTAAATGGAACGTGTTGCCTACAGTTGATTTATGAACCTTCATGAGCGGGGCCTCCATGGTCGAGTGGTTAGAGCATCGCGCGCAAAATCACAAGGCCTCTAGTCGGCGCGGGTTCGATTCTCGCTCGCGCCGACATATGTGAGAAAGTTTGCCAGTTTACTTTCGGAAGGTCGGTGGTCTCTTCCAGGGTACATTGTATTAGGGTTCTCTCCTCCACCAATAACAACCCCTTGGGGATCCGGGTTGTTAGCATAGATCCTCAGTACCCCTTGCTTGTCGTAAGAGGCGACTAAATTTGGCGGTCCTTCGGATGAGACCGCAGAAACCGAGGCCCCGTGTCACAGCAGGTGTGGCACGTTAAAGATCCCTCCCTGCTCAAAGGCCATAAATTTGCAGCCCTTCACCGGCAATGGTGACGTCTCCATATGAGTGAAAGATTCTCGAGCGGGACGTTAAACAATATTTAATCAATCAATCCACCAATAACAACTGGAGGCCACCAGATAACTGAAAAATTGTTGAGTGTGACGGAAAACAACAATCAATCAATTAAGAAACTTCATGGAGCCTTGTCGAGTTATCCAGCGATATTGCCAGTAACGTTAATAAAGAGTATCCTTAGCATTCATACTTGTATTAATAATTCACATTATTAGGGCGGCACAAAAGCACTTGTATAAAGTTATCTACATTATTTCTACAAAGTTAGATGACATTCATATATATATATATATATATATATATATATATATATATATATATAGAGAGAGAGAGAGAGAGAGAGAGAGAGAATAATACATACCTATTTCCATATCACATCCTGTATCAGCCCGAGACCCCAATATCAGCCCGAGGGCTGATATTGGTCGAGGGCTGATACAGGGTGTGATATGGAAATAGGTATGTATTATTATGTTTATTACATACTTAGTAATAACATACAAATCAAGTCTCCCTCGACAAATAAAATTAATCAATATTAACATGAACTCTTCATCACTTTAACAAATAAAATTTAATTGAGATATTATCAACAACTTACAAGTATTGATCACAATAACAGTCACTGTAACAAATAAAATCTAATAGATATTAACAACAACTTATATCATAATAGTAAATATTTTTCAAGATGCAAATTTACAGTCCCAATTCCTCGACTGGGATTTCCTCGGGTTGTCGCAATTCGGCGCTCATTCTTAGGTAATTTGTAAACTTCTTCAAATCAGAATCAGTTTTCCTCATAGTGTTTGTATTTTTTAACCCCTTCACAAAATCAAACGTAGATAAACTTGTTTCCCCAGCATCATTGCGATCGGCCATAGTGTCAACAGGCACTTGGTTTTCATCTAGATCTACGGGTTGCATTGGCTCTAATAAATCCACCGTATTTTCAGTAACGTTAGTGTCATTTAACCCACACAGATATTCCAGTTCACTCAATCTATTTCCAAGCGATTCAAAAGTTTTTGCTCTTCCTTCGAGTTCACGTTCGTCCATCATGTTTATTATTGTTTATCGTCTGCATACTACTAAAAGTCGAAACGGAAAAAACCAGAGGACTTCCGGATCGAGGGGCTCCGCAAGGGGGGAAGATATCGGTTATCAGCCCTGCAAATCTGTATCAGCCCTCGATACGGCTATCAGAAAGTAAGCTGTATCGTATATGCAAAAACCCTGTATTTATTACTAAGTATGTAATAAATATATATATCGAATACTATGGATATATCGAAGTGATTCGGAAGTCCCAATCACAAATTCTTTAAGTATTTTACCTTCTATATCTCGGGTCCATCGAATTCGAGATAACGAGGTTTGACTGTACATAGAGTTCATATTGAAAAGATGCTGATAATCGTCATTGACAATATCTACGTTTTCTTTGGTGACCAAGTCTTCCGAAAGTCTTTTGGAATTCCCATGACCACGAATTCTGCTCCTTTATTAGTCCATCTGTTTTTATAGTCTTATGAGAAAGAATTTATTCCGAAGCTTCTAAACGAGAAGAAAAAAATCTTTAACTGTGGCCTTCAATTCAATATTTAGATATATCGAAGACGTTTTATCTATTAACAATGTTCATTTTCGAAGATATGTTGATTCGGTATACCCAAGTGAACTCAACATGAAAGACGCCACAGAATTTGCTTCACATTTGGATATCTTATTGAACATTGATGTTGACGGCAAACTGACAACTCAAATTTATGACTTCTCCATCGTAAGCTTCTCATATTTATATAGCAGTATTCCATTATCACCTTCATATGTTGCCTCTGTGAACTGATTCGATATGCAAGAGCATGTTCTACATATGATCATTTTTAAATGGAGGCAAGCTACTGACAAAGACGTTAATGTGCAGCGTTTAAACTATCTCGTTTGAAATCAGCATTTCGCAAATTCTATGGTTAGTATAATGATTTTATTTGCAAATACAGTCTTTGCTTGGGTCGAATGTTATCTGACGTATTTTATACTATTTCCTAGGCCGTTCATTACATAACGATTTTGAGTACAAATTACACCGTTTACCTGATTAAGATAGAGGACTCACGGCGGGTGCGGCCGCTCAACGGGTGATACTTTCTCCTTCTTGGCATATGATTCCCCGGGCGTGTCCAGGGGTCCGTACTTGCCCTGCTCTTAACTTTCTATTCTTTATGGAATTTATTAGATTGATCACTGTTCGTTATCTTCACTTTTCATGGTTTTTGTTTTATATTTCACTCATATTGAGAAGTCACCAGTTGTAGGAGAAATGCCACAAATTTAGACCTATGCTTAGCGCCCAGGGCCGTAGAAGTGAGGGTTCTTTAACGTGTCACATCTGCCGCGACACGGGACCTCCGTTTTTAAGGTCATATCCGAAAGACCCGTGATTCTCACTTCTAAATGCCGATCGTTTGGCGAAGGACTAATCACTACCCATATTAACGTCTTAGGTTTGACGAAGCCATGGGACGCGCAGGACTCGAATTCACGACCTCCCGGTTGCGAAGCGAACGCTCTAATCACCGAGCTACGGCGACCGGTCACTTTTCGTGGTAATAAAAGCTCACGAAGTCCATTCGTATCGTGTTTTTGACGGCAGCAAAAGGAATATAGTGTAACATACAAACATAACTATATTTTGACATGACTGATTGCTTGTTTGTTGTTTTCCGCCACACTCAACAATTTTTCAGTTATCTGGTGGCGTCCAATTTTTTATTATTGGATGAGAAAACCCAGATACAATGTAGCCGGGAAGAGATCACTGCCCTTCCGAAAGTAAACTGACAAATTTTCTCACATATATCGGCGCGAGCGAGAATCGAACCCGCGCCGACTAGAGGTGAGAGGCTTTGTGATTTTGAGCGTGATGCTCTAACCACTCGACCACGGAGGTTCATGTTTTGATATGATTGTATTTTATCGTTATATAACACCGCATTTCCCAATATGTCCTGGGACAAAAAAAAAATGTTAAATTGCAAAATAAAAGACACTACGGAGTCTTCCACATCTGCTTCTTATATATTTTATTGACATCAGATGTTAACGGCAAACTGCAAACTAACAACTCAACTTTATGACAAACGGGATGACTCCAGGTTTCCCATCGTCAGCTTCCCATATTTATGTAACAATATTTCATCATCTACATACCGCTTTTATATCTCTCAACTAATTAGATACGCGAGATCTTGTTCTGCGTATGGTCAATTTTTAAATCTGACAAATGAGGTGGTGTTACAGGGGTTCAACAGTCTCGATTAAAGTCAGCATTTCACAAATTTCATGGTCGTTATAGCGATCTAATTTACCAATGCAACCTATCAATAGTTAAAATGCTGTCTCACACATTTCATACCAACGAGACAGTATTTTGCACATCGCTTTTGACTACGGATTACTCCATTTACCTGATCAAGATATAGGCCTCACAGCGGATGTAACCGGTCGACAGGGGATGTTACTTGTTCTAGGCAACATCTGAGATGTCCAGGGGTCCGTGTTTGCCCTACTCATAATTTTGTATTCTTCATATGTTTTATTAAGAGCACAATACTTAGGCAGACTTGACCTAAGGGTTACCCATTATATTTACAAAGTGAATGAACTACACAACAGTAAAATACAAAACATGGACTCGCAGTATATATCATATTTATTTCACATCCATTGCAGATAAACCTTTACAATGTAAGCTCAGCCATTTAAAGACATTTTTATCACCGGAAAAGTGGGACGGAATATGATCTAGCAATTCTTAAAATATCCACCATCAAACTCAACCAATTTCCTTTAAAGCAAGGTCTGAATATATCAATAGTGAACACAAAAAAATCAGGTCTTCATGAAAACATCAGAGACCCAATATTACATGACCCACAATTTGCAAGCTCGAATACAGAATTGCGCATGCATATAAATGTAAATTAAATGATTATTATATTATATCTCAACAGAAATATGAATTGCACTTTATTGTAAGTGGATTTTATTGCAATTCTTCATCCGAAATCATAAAATAAAAAACCTTCAATGTATATATATATATATATATATATATATATATATATATATATAATATCTCTCTTAAATGTCGATATTTCACCCTTAAATAATTGATTTTTCATAAATATCTAATAATACCATTTTTCTATAACTACATAACAGTTAATGAACACATTGTATATGAACAGTTTTTTTTTATACATATGTTAAGTGACTAGTCTTATTTCTAACATGAAAAAACTTGTAGATGAAATAAAACAGAAGTTTAAAAATATATCCTAGTCTTTCCGTGTGCTCATTCAAGCTCCTGGAGGTGTGTACAACATGTTGACAATAATAATCCCATTTTTATTGGCTAAAGTCACTTAAAGAAACCAGAAAAATGAGTAAATAAACATTATCTGTGTTACATTTTTTTTCTGCAGTATTCTCAATATCCAATAAAAAGTTCAAAATCAGGACACATTTACAGCAAATAAAAAGGTACATTAGTCATTTTACGACAATGTAGAAAAAGACACATTTTGCACATTTTTTTTAAGTTTCCAGAGTATTCTTGTGTATATCGCTGAAGGCCAGAAATCCCGGATCATTCGACTCCTCGAGGTCATAATCCTAATATAGAAAAATGTCAGTAAGTACTCACGAAGCATGAAACATTTAGCAGCCTCAAATTATCCATTTTATCGGCTAGGATTACAAAAATATTCACGTACTTTAAAAATTGATATGTAAGAAAGAAAACAAAAATCACTAACTCATTTTGATTTTTTTTTTACCTGTGGCTCTTTTTTGATAGAATCTTCCAGTTCCTTTTTTATTTCTTTGGAGCTTGTGGAGAAAAAGCGACCACCCTCACCTCGGTAACGATTCATGGCGTGTCTATGACGGGATTCATGAAGGTATTTCTATAAGGTATTACAGTTAGAATTAAGATTTTAAAGAACCAGTGTTTTTAAGAACTTGAAACTATCAGTAAATTAAGTAGAAATGTTGAACCAAACAATTATAATATTCAAAGGCCATGGAGAAAGATATATACTTTTCTCTCCTTTGGAATTTTGCCTTGGGCCTCCAGTTTTGCCCGTGCTTGTCGTCGTTTCAGAATCCTGTGATACTGCTTGGCATTAACATAAAGAGGCTCCTCTTCCTGTAGCTCTGACATTGGAAAGGGACATGGCATAGAGGGAAGACTGTCGCCATTCAGCACCTTAATGAGATTACTCATCAACTTAACATATGGTTATTTAGTTTTCTATGATAGAGAAATTAGTAAGAATATTAGTGTTCTGTTAGAACGTCAAGAATGTACTAGTTATGGACATATTTTTTTTTTTATCTCAGGAGGTATTGGCATTTAATTCATTACGATATTTAACAGTGAATCTTTGTCGTTGAAACGCAGATTATCGAGTGTTAATCAAATGATTACCACCAGCAGGCGTGATGCGATGTGTCTAGGTAACGGAGAAACTACGTGTATCTATGCAAGGCAAATCAAAAAGAGCGGGAAAACGTTCAAAACTTGGATTAATTCACTCAGAACTATTAGTTGGCTGTTGAAGTCATGCTTTCCGATAATCATTAAAATGACTAAAACAGTCTTACTTTTAAAATCATCATTGCCACATTCGAATGTGTAAATTCTGCAAACGTTTGATGTAATTTGATATGAAGTTTCTTTTAATTGAATACGTAGAAATTATGGCCGAATCGTTATTGTATGGAAGTAAATAATCAATCGCAGAGAAGTGTTATGTTGTTTTAACAAAATCTGATCAAATGTTGATTTCTTTGATCTTTTTGACTGTTCATTACAAACGAATTACTGCAGATTAACAATAGATCAAAATTTAACAATAGTTACTTGTGAGTTGATATCTTTTGCGCTTCTAAGCAATTTCCTCTTAAATTATACACCTACCATAATTTGTTGTTGGGACACTGGAAAACCGTCTGGATACTGGCGAATATCTGGATGAGGAATAATCCCTGGATTACTGATGTCTACCGAGTTTGACATCTGGTCTGAACAAGTCATTACTGGCAGGTGGTGGTGGTTGCTGTTCTGTTGAGAAATGTGGCAAGAGTGCGACGATGAACTTAAATCTTGTCCATTATGACCAGAGACTGGGGGTGAAGATGGATGCGGAGGATACAGTGTAGAGGTTCTAGTGTAAGGGTTCACCATAGATACCCTACTTTGAAGGAAAGGAGACTGAGAAATTCCGCTGCGTAATTCCTGTGATGAAGAGGATTGGTAATAAGGCGTGTTTGGGGATACTATGGAATTACCATTATTCGAAGAATTAAGTCGATTTACATTATTTCGTGCCCGAATATGTTCACCATCGCTGAGCCAGTTGTCATTGTATTGGCGTGGATAAGCAAGATGGTGAAATGGTTGCTGATTTGAAGGAAATGCGGGATTACAACTTTGAAGATGAGAGACATTTTCGTAATGCAGTGGTGAGGACACTAACTCTGGATAATGAGATGACCTAGGACTTCCACAGCTGGAATTTGGAGACACGGGACAAGACGAAGACTGGCTGTCTGTAAGAGTTTAAACAAAAACACATGCAAATACTGCAAAACAGTTCAGGATTTCTTTATCTAATATGGAGAAATATCTTGCAACAAGAATTCATACTTATCTTCAAAGAGAGAGAAAGAGAAGGAGAGAGAGAGAAGAATCTTTAGAATAGTCTTTACAGAGACCAAAACTCACTCCCGTGCGACACAGGACTCTCCGGCTGTACCAATATACTGCTGCTTTGAGAGGATGAAGTGACTTGAGGTCTCAGTCTGTGAGAGTCCTCATAGTGAGAAATATTTAGATCCTCCATAGCGTGAACAAAAGGGTTGGATTGGCATCTACCCTGGTAGTTTCTAATCTGATTATGTTGCTGGTGATGGTGCTGCTGTTGCTGTTGTTGTTGTTGTTGTTGACGATAGAGCTGAAGGTAAGAAATAGGGTGATATAAAGCACAGTAACAGGATTAACTAGAAAATTAAGAAATGGCGAGGGCAAATGTAAGCGCTATTTTCGTTTCAAATACACCCAAAATTCTAAATAAATATATGTCTAATGTTTGAAGGGATATTTGAATTACGATAATTTTGTTTTATGAAAATAATTCTGTATTGCTAGCTTAAGTAATATGACTTTATGAAATTTAACTGCATTACGGTTATCACAATCATAGCAAATCTGCAACATCGCCTTCATTAGAAGTAATTCACAGAACAGATATAAATTTTGATATCTTTTTATTGAATATTCAAAAAAATATACTTTGAAAATAATATGATTTAATAATTTTGATAGTATAATTTTGTCTTACTTTAGTACGATCTTGATCACCGGAGAAAAATTCCATGTAAGCTTTGTACGGAGAGAAAAAGGATTCTATCACGTTTTCTTTGCGTACACGAACAAGTTCTTTTCTGTTCTCATCAAAGTCAATTTCAAATTCTAATGTGTCTTTATTACACAAAAATTTGTCGTCCACATAAAAGTGATAATAATCCTCCATTTTTGATACTAATACAATCCCAAAGAAGAAGTGAATTCGTACTCGTGGTTATGTACAATGAAAATAACACCTAACACAAAGTACTTGTAATTAATTCAATTACCCCCGGGTAATGCTTTCGTAGTTTACTAACATCCATCCTACTAAACATTGACAACGTTCTGAACTGATTTAGCTACATAGTATCACATGTTTAAGAGATACATTATTAGAACTGGGGTATCACAGTGTTTGTGGAGGAAATGAGTATCTTTTAATATAAGATATGCAAGCAAATGAACTTGCAGAAATATGCAGAATTAGCTCCCTGTTGCAGTCTTACAAAACATGCAACAATGAAATATATAATTTCATAGCTAAGAAGTGATAAATAGAACAATACGAGTTTGGTTTTTTTTGATAAAAAAAGTATGAAAAATTTTGTTAATTATAAACTTTCTTCAGTTTGGCATACGTAGGGAAAATCTTACCTGGGGTGGTACGGCACCGTAGTGGCCCGGGACATGCATAATTGATTCCTGAGCAAGATTAGGTTTTGCAGGAAAATAGGCTTTTCTAGAGAACGCTTCAATTTTCAAATCCCCGTGACCTGCAAATATACCCAGTATGTTCTCTGAAATAAAACGTCTATAAAATCACATATATTTTCAGTGCTGATAAATGGTGTGGAATTATAAGCTTTTAGCAATATAAGAGTCTCACAGCTACGTATTCCGTTGTGTACAGTCAATCAAAATACCACTTCTTAAGTCACCTTTCAATAACAATACAAATAGCATTCGTCTATATACCAAACATGTGATTACGAACATGCGCAATGGAACAAAATACTGTTATATTTAAGTGAATGTCTGACTTTTATAATACTGAGCTCTCATTCCATATCTTAAAAACATTTAAGTGTTGAGAGATTAATATCTGTAGATTGTGGTGTTTTTTGGACAAAATACTGAAATTAATACAAGGTCACACGGAGAATAGGTTGCTACCACGTGACAGACAACAGAGGGAGTACAAAGTGAGTATTAGTAATAGAATTATATTTATACAGACATGTATGTTTTATACAAGTCAACATCGTTAATTGTTTTATCATTATTATAATAATTGTTTTATCATGATTGCATACATATATAAAATTATTTTCTGATTCAAAATATTTTGTCTGGTCTTGGGTTCATGAGAAATGCTTGGCAAAACATAATGTTTCTCTGTGAGAATAAATGCCTTGCCCTCCAGGGTAATAGAATCTAGCAAAGGGAAACATAACTTGACAATGAGTGATATTATTTGACAAAAATCACCATATTCATATGTAGTATTTAAGGCTATATGGACTGTGGATATCGGGTTGGATAGATCAGGGCTTAGATCACTGAATAGTAATGCAGGGATCCTGGGTTCGATTCCCGGTCCAACTCAAACTTTTATTCCTTCCTATACTACATTCGGTGCCGTTTACCACCACTAGACTTGCAGGCTGTTCTGCCTGCGACGAAAAGAACTTTTAGTTTTACTAATAGTAGCCCCAAGGCAATATTTACTAACACATTTCCTCTATTTATCCCCATTGCGCATGTTGTTTAAAAGTTAATGGTTCATTATTGTCATAAACAACCCAGCCCGGTTCCTTTGAATTGATGTTAATTGTAACTACAAACCGAAAAGGTTGTGCATAATTTTAAGCTGCATTTTGAAAACTGGTTCTCTAAATCGAAAGATTACCGTTTATTGGTCATTTAAAAACCTTTTTCGAGATGCCGTTGTGCGGTTTTAGTTTATCTTGCCAGTATACTTACTAACATACATATTCTAAAGTCTAAACTAAAGCTTTATACTTACAGGGATGATTTTCCTTTTTTATATGATACTGCATTAGTTCTTTGTTTACGACTGATAGCGGGGACACACATTGATTAACATTCAGAAATACATAATATATCTTGAGAGTAAATTGGAGACATTCAAACTGCACTTCATCTTAATTTTCCGATACTATTAGCACCTTTGATACTTTCTCTCAGTTTGTTTCTAGTAACTCCAGTCTTGTTATCGACCTTTCTTACTGCGTCAGGTACACAGACTTTGAAGGCGACAGCAACCACGCAGCCAGTAGGCCTTGTTTCCAAAATGTATTCTAATTGGTTTCCCTCTCAAGAAAACAAATATGCGTGTTTTTAATCTTCTTGTTGTAATTCATAACGTATCTGTACCTTTTGCACATGCATGTGCTACTAAATAGATATACATTTTGATAAGTACTTTATCCTTTCAGATTTGTATCTCATTCTGAAATTTTCTTACATTTAAATGGAGGTGAAGACAGTCCTGTTTTTAGTTTTAAACATGATGTACTTCTCATTAAAGAGATCTCTGTGTAATTTGTGTCCCTTACATTCTGACGAATAAGAGCGACATGTTGTTGAAAAGTTGTACATTTCAGCGTGATAACTTATTCCTTATTTTTCCATTATGAATGTCTTAGTGTTTCGATGTTTGTTTCCTTCTACTGACTTCACAAAGGACTAGTGTATGCCGCGGAACAAGTTCATTGACCGAAACATATTAATTATGTACATATAAAATCTATCAGCAGACCTGGACTGATACACTCTGATGCAAATGAAGGAATCCGATCGCCCTTTTCTAATTTCTACTCTTTCTTGTAAATGACATAGAAATGCAGAATTTTTATTACTATATAATGTACATTATATTGAATGTAAAGTGTCTCTCCAGCAGAAATATTCATAAAAAAAAACATTTTGCAACTTCTATTTAGCTTTCATTAGGACGTCTGTATTGTGATTACCGAAGCAGTCAAAAATTCGCATCCTGTTGTTTTTGAAGTGAGATCAATTTTCTGCAGTATAAAAGTCTTATTTGGAACCATACTGCTATTCTCTTATGACATTGAACAGTCCATACTCGTGTTTTGAAAGTACGCAAAGGTCATACATTCTTGTTTACATTAAAATGTAGTTGGTGTAGGGAAAATTTACTTTCATTCCTGAAAAAAAGCCGTGTAGAAACAGTTTGCTGGTTGTGGTTTGAACACATTAGATACTCCATATATATGAACAATTTTGATTTAAACCTATTTGTTATTGTGCGTATACTGTCTGAAGAATTTTGGATTAGACACAAATTCTTAAGATTTAAGCATTTAAATGTGCATTAAAATTTCAAGAAAGCTAAGATGACACTGTTTACGATATCAGGAAAGAGATTTGTTATTCATTATTTACAATGATATCAATGGATTAAATAGCAGGCAAGGTGTCCGTTAATGATGTATACTGCAACCAAGGCATGACATACATACATACATACATACATACACACATACATACATACATACATCATTGTTAAATAGAATATGTTAATTAATGAATGATCTGTAATATCAAATCAAACCTTTTTATATATACTGTCGTATTCATCTATCTACATTATGGTAAGTTTTATGCCAGCATTATTCTTTCGAAAGATCGTTTACTTATTAAATGCTATTCTTTTTCAAATGTATTCACATACATGGGCACATGATATAGTTTCATTTCATAAAGTAAATGCAATTGCCCTGTCAGTCTATGCACCATGCAGTGGCGAAGAAGACAGTTAAGAAATAAATCTCAATTTTGAAAATGCATGAGGGAATGAAATGTGACGGTTTACTCCAGCGCATTTCATGGAGCACGTTGTCGCTTCATAAAAGGTATGCCGCGTGAAGCATTGCTGTTCGTACCCGAATGTATTTTCAACAATGTGAATTTTTGTTTATTAGATTTACATTTTTCGTTCTAATTATCGGAATTCCTAGTTATCAAAAAGGCATACTATATTTATCAAGATTCATACACACATTGTTTACATTCATGATGAAATGAATGTCATTTCATTGGTAAAAATGTTGAAGCCAAAAACATTGGAAATGTAAATATTAGGTATTGCGAGTTCAATAATTCGTATTGACTACCTGATATCATGGGTGATACTAGGTTTGAAGTAGAAAGGTTTATATGAATGCACGAGATTTGCAACGAAGTAACATAAATGTAAGTGCAACCGTGGATAGACGGATTCATTGACAAATATTGATTAAAATCAACGATGCAGTAGTAAAATAACTTGAAAATATACATGAAAACAGACATTATTCCAAAAAACAAAAGAACAGTAAACCGGATTACTTACTAAACTTTGATTATTCAAAAACACAAAAATGTCCTTCATTATTTGAAGTAATTGTACTATAACCTCACTACACAGCAAAATAAATGGATTACTATTCTTCATTCCATCAAATTAATCAACTATAACATACCTATATAACAATGATATCTCACAATAATCCATTAAATGCATGCTTCAGCTTCCTCACTAATATTTACTGTTTACGTTAAGTCCACTACTCGTTCCACTCGAATATTTCACAGTGCAAAGTTGCATGTCTGTTTACATACAAAACGTTTTTGAAAATAAACACAGAATATTTAAGTTGGGTTTTAAATACATAATGAATTTATCTGTCGTGTGTATTATGTTTATTTTTAAACGTAGGAAGTTAAATCAAGTGGTTAAAATAAACAAATATGGTATTCCTCAATTTATTGGATGAAAAAAGGAAGCAATGCACTTTACCACGAGTTGACAGGAAGTTGCATTCTGATTGGATAATATTATTAGAAATATAAAGGTCACATGGAATATTCAGAGCCGTATGATAGCGAGTCAGTATTGTCTCCATTCATGATTTTACACGGGACGTCTGCTACAGGTGAATTGATTTAGCTAGTTGTCGTCTGATGAAAGCGCAGACGGTATTGGCTTGGCAAACTTCGAATGTGTTTGGCCATCACACGAGGCCAGTCAACCATGCTGAAATGATATAAAACTACTGCGGTAACAACCTGCAATGCTATAAATGATTGTTTCACCTAATAAAAAATAAATCCAACTGCACAGGCAGCGGTGGATCAATCAAACTTGATCACTAAGATGTCAATGAATGACGTATATACCTATATATATATACATACCTTTTTTAAAATTTCGATGCATTTTCTTTTATGTATACATGAGTATTTGAATCTTAATTTTTTTTTATATATATATATAATTTGTTTTATTACGTAACGGATGTTAATTTCGTGCTTCAGAATCGTGTTTAATTATAGGCTTTCGTAATTTAGGAATATAATGTGAAATTGTGCTTGTTCCACCAATGAAAACAATTAGTTCAAATAATCTAAGAATACTATGAACATAATCTATTTGGTATTATGAACAAGGAATAAAATCTGAGTCAATAAAATGAATCGTTCATTCAGATAAGCAATAACAGAAATATTGTCAGTGAACCACACCTTCATCAAACATTGATAGTCAAAACAATATAATTATAGCATTTACACAGTTTCAATGTGTCGTAGACAACGCGGAATATTTTCATTGGTGTTATGACCGGGTATCCGGAAATAAGCCGATTAACCAATAACATGTCTGCATTGTAGATACATCGATATTACGTAAGTGTGCGGATGTATTGGGGTTTAAGTAAGCTGTGCTGATTTATGTGTGCAATAAATACACTTGTTTGTTGCAAAATTAGGTTTTTTGGGGGTTATTTTTTTTTCATCCTGATTATGTGTAATACACAAAAAATCAATAGAAACAAAGACGCAGCAAATAATGCTGAAAGGCCGCAAGCACGAACGCACCGTTACATTTCTAAAAGTATACACATCAGGGTATGTCGATCTCGTTTTCTTCTTTTGTTATGGTACAAGCAGCTGGTTTTACAACGTCATACTTGAGTGTAAAAGATATCAAAAAGCTTAAATTCCATACATTAACTGCAAAATGTGAGGAAAACAAACACTGCACAGTGAAAACTGCATCTTTGGTAAAAAAAAAAAAAATAATAATAAAGTATCCCCGTGAGGATCCGGGTTGTTAGAATAGATCCTCAGCACCCCTAGCTTGTCTTAAGAGGCGACTAAATCGGGCGGTCCTTCGCAAAAATTGAGGTCCCGTGTCACAGCAGGTGTGGCACGTTAAAGATCCCTCCCTGCTCAAAGGCCATAAGCGTCGAGCATAGGCCTAAATTTTGCAGCCCTTCACCGGCAATGGTGACATCTCCATATGAGTGAAAAATTCCCGAGAGGGACGTAAAACAATATATAATCAATAAAAAAATAAAATCTCCAACACAGTTGTTTACTCTGATAATGGCAATTCCTATTCATAAAGATGATATGAATATCAAGATTTATAGATAGAACATGAATGAATATAAACATTTCCATATTTCCGTTGAATTTTAAAGTAACTCGTTTGTGTAGTACTAGGAAACTATTACCATCTACTCTCATCGTGATATATATATATATATATATATATATATATATATATATATATGTGTGTGTGTGTGTGTGTGTGTGTGTGTGTGTGTGTGTGTGTGAAAGAAATGATTTACATTCAAGGAAAGGGGGTGATTTCACCAAAGATAAATATCATTAGATGTATCTGCAGTAATGAGAAACACTTGTTTTAAGCTGATCATCTTTTCAAATAAATCCCTGTAAGTTATTTGATTTTCTTACTGTGTTTGACAAAAACGTCCTGCTCTAAGGTAACGATATAACTGATCATTTGAACGAAATGATGCCAAAACAGATAAAGAGCATGAATGAAACTAGATAATAATGCAAGATAAACATCGTATTTGCTCTTCAAAATTGCACAGGCTCGTTAATTTCCGATTCATTGTCATTACGCATTTTAGAAATTATGATTCTCAATTTCAATGTCAAGTAAACAACATCCTTGTTATGCCCTCCAACTTCTTATGCAGGAAGAAGAGTCACAGACAATAATTATATATATTAATATAGTTTATCACGTTTTCATACACAAAAGATATGTCATCATCATATTTGCCTACTTTTACGGTTTAAAGTTATCCAATCTTAATTTACGCCTCAAGATATACGGTTTAAATTATCCATAGTATTTGCTGAGCAATGTCTGGTTGTTATATTAATAAGGGCATCTCATTTTCCTGAAAATTTATTCGTTAGAATATGTAATAAATTCAAATAATAAACATGGACATATCGTTTGTCTTTTTGATTTATTCAATTTCATTTCAAACCAGCTAAAATGACTCAGAGCATGGAGTATGAATTCTAACCAATCAGAAACAGCAATACTTTGCATGTTCATACTAGCCAGTATTTAACTTCGAAATAAATTATATGCACGCCCCTTCCTAGACTAGACGCTTCAGAATGAGGATGTATAATAACACAAAAAGTTTTGCAGATGTATTACAAATTCTGTACGACAATTGTGACTGTTTTGAGGCGTTTCTACATGAAAATCATTTTTGTCGGGCGGTTTAAAAAGACGACATTCTGAATGTTGAAAAAAATCACTAAACTCTTGATTATGAAAGCTTCCTATTCTGAACACGAAAGTGTATTTAAATGATTTTGACCTTTACTGGAATAAAGTTTCTATCTATCAACAGCTTAGAATGGATAAATATGGGCAATAGGGAAAATAAAAATTGAAATATAAAGTTTTCATACGATTTCATCAACACGTATATAAAGCTAAATATACGAATAATGTGCAGCTTGAACAATTACAATTTATTACTAGCATATATGCATAAAATGCTTTTATAATTGCAAATATGGAGGGCATACCTTGAAAACATTCATTTTAGCATTAACATGAGTACATAATCATAGCATCAGCTGATTATCGGCGCTTATTTCGAGAAAACCAAGACTCCATAAATGCTAAGAAGACTCCTACTTTTCCATCATATGTTACATTAAAAATTATTTTCCTGTTCAGATTTTTCTTTAACAATCTTGATAAATAAATATATCAACTTAAAGGTATTGGGTGGGGGAATCGAAAACAAAATACAAACATCTCTTGAAAATGTTTTCAAATACTGGTAAGATTAAGTGAGTTCTGTCAGAAACGACCTTTGTGGTATCAGGTTAATCTAAATAGATAATTTATAATTCCGAAAGTAGTGGTCTTAACTATCTTGAAGAAGAAACTTTAATGAATCCGCTTGAGATAGTGCGAGGTACATAGCAAATTGTCTGGAAAAACAACCAGTTTCCAGACTCTGAATAGGTGCCAGTCATAGTATATGTTGCTGACCTCATCTTTACTTGAAAATAGACATCAACGCATATAACCAGGAATATTTAATAGTTCTTCGCGACCACTTTTCGTCTCATTCCTTGTTTGTCTTGATGGCCTTCAACAAGTCACTTTAAGTATCCCGTTTAGGCAGAATATTGAAAAGCAATTGATCTCTTTAAATATTGTGATGAAGTTATATTAAACGCAAATGTGTTGACACAAAACAAAGTTCTTATAATTTTATTCAATTAATGTAAAAGAAAGCATATGATTACCGGAAGTGACGTTGTTTATGGTCAGCAGGATCAATAAAGAGATAACATGAAAACTGATCGGGAAAATCTTTCGAATATTCCAGGTTATATGCGTCAAAAATAATTATTTCTATGGTGAATTATTGGCATAAGTTATTATGCAAGAGCTTGTTCTGCGTATGATCAATTTTTAAATCAAGACAGGCTACTGAAAAATAAGTTGATATTACAGGGGTTTCAATAGTCTCGTTGAAGGTCAGCGTTTTGCAAATTCTATGGTCGTTATTAAGATTTAGTTTGCCAATACAACCAGTTATTAGTCAAATGCTGTCTGACATGTTTCAATTATTAGACCATTCTTTATACACTGATTTGACTAAGGATTACTCCATTTTCCTCATGAAGATATTTTTAAAATATTATTTTACATCTAATTTAAAAGATGTGAATTCCAATAGAAATGAAAATAAAATGTAAGTATAAGAAATACACTTCATTTTTGAAAATACACTAGATTATGAACTACAAAGCTTCATGTCGAATTACTTTTCATGAAGTGTATGCCGGCGTGAAGCGTACCCGTTCATATCCACATGTATTTTCAAAAAATGAAATTCATTTCTTTTAAAGTGACTGCTGAGTTCGAGCACATGATCTGTAAATACCTGGGTGTTAATTGATGGAGTAGCTTAAAAAGTTGGATCAGTTTTGGTTTTTTTTTTCTTTGGACAGGTAGAGTCTCCAGCCTGATTCTTTATACAGTATAAATATCTTGTGGCGTCAGTGGTCTAGTGGTTAGGCTGTTAGACTCTCAACCGAAAGGTTGTGGGTTTGAGTCCTGGCCGCGGCAGGACCGACGTTGTGTTCTTGGGAAAGACACTTTACACTAATTTCCTCACTCCACCCAAGTGTAAAAGGGGTACCTGGCTATAGACAGTGAAAAATATTGTTAGAATGTTAGTGCTCTAGCGCCTTAACGGCAGCTTGCACTGAGAAAGCTCTGGAATGTTATAAGGTCTGCTGGGGTAATAATGTATTGTGAAATGATTTGAACAGCATATGCTGGAAAAGCGCTATATAAAAACCAATCATTATTATTATTATTATTATTATCTAGGCGCCATTCTATTTATCCTCCTTGTAACTACTCGTTTGACTTGTGAATGCCTTCGATTCTTATTTATTAGGGAATCAGATAGGTTCTCTCATGCTATATCACTGGTCTAATAAAGGGGATATAGTTATGTTGATTTATTTAATCATTTTCTTTGGGAAAATCCATATTGTGACATGTGTCAAAGTAGATCTGAAACAACACTTCACTTTTTCCTGAAGTGTCCAAAATATTGTATACAAAGATAAAGACTGATACAAAGTTTTGATAATCTGCAATTACCTTTACCTTTATCTTTAGCACTCATTTTGAATGGTGACGGTAACCTTGGTTATAACTAAAATGTTGCAATTTTCAGAATTGTACATGAATTTATCTTGTCTACAAGTAGATTCGTTTAATTAATTTCATTCTAGGACCACAGAACCAACCTGTTTATATGTTTCTTTTCTTTTCATTTCTTTTTTAGTAAATCTTGATATCTATACCTAAATTCTCTTGTCAGTCATACTCACTCTCTTGATTTACTTATGTATTCCTCAAAACATTCAACCTTTTCAGTGTGTTGGATGGTGCTTTATAAAGCATTGGAAATTACCAATGACTCGAACAGTCATGCATGAAGTTGTAAATGATTATAGAATTTGAAACATATCATTGATCTATATCATATTGTTGTTACTAAACACTCTGCTTAATTCAATATTATTGTATTCTGTTGCAAATTAGCATACAATTTTCAAACACATCAATATTTTACATTTTACATTTTTACGCCTTTCTATCATTTCGTCGACGTGTACGTTCTTTATCAAGTCATTGGCTTTTTTTTTTACTACTCCCAAATGTTTATGAGAATCTACTGCACTTACATAAACATCGTCAAATATAAATACAGGGAGGAAGGATTTCTAGATACTATTAAACATTCTGTTTTTGAAGTGTTAAATTTTATTGGCCACTGTTTAGACCACTCATTAATGTTGGTAAAGTCACTATTGATAATTGCAGATGAGTTGGTGTCATCTTCACCAATATACAAGGATGTGTCGTCGACAAAAAGTTTGAAAGTAGTTTAAAGCTATAACTAATATTTCTACAAAATATTATTAATTATATAATTATATCATTTACTAGTCAAAAGACATGATTTGGAGAAGAGAGTAACCAGTCATTACGCGTTGACAACATTCAAACAGCTCTGAATAGCTTTTTCCTCCGACGTCATTCCTCGCATTTTAAATGTTATTTCCCGTGAGTATTCTTTTGGAATAATTCATATAAAAAACAACAGTGATTAGGTCGAAAATGTGCATAAAAGAATATATTGCTAGCTTTTAATATTTCGACATGGTGGGTTGATCTAAGTATTCCTCAAAATTGCTATGATTGATTTATACCTATATATGTATATATATATATATATATATATATATATATATATATATATATATATATATACATGTATATACAACAACATAAAAAACGCACCGCTAAAAGTTATTTTTTTCTCAAAAATTAAAATATATTTTATCATAATTTCAATCGTCCCAATTAATACACCCTTTAAAGTTTTTATCCTGTACAATTCAAAATCAAAAATGTTTTAAAACACCTTTTTGCACGTGCAAAACATGTCAATTACGCTGAATGAAAATTAAAACTTGGTCTGTATCTTTTAAGTCCATTTGCAGAATGAAAGTCTGAAATTTCATTTTTGTTGACAAATTAATGCGTTTTGATGCCACGCTTAAGCATTGATGAGCGCAACCAAGCTGAGCTTCGTGCAGGTCTTTCCATTCGGAATGTTGCGAATCATTTCAATTGCCACCACAGTGTCATCGTCTGTCTTAATCAACGTTTTCTTGCCACAAATTCCGTATTAAACAGGCAGAGACCAGGTGCACCAAGAGTTACCACCCCGCAGCAGGACCGCTTTATTAGACTTCATCGTCTTCGGAATCGTTTCCTTGCAGCTTCACAGACTGCTAATGTAACTCCTGGACGCAACAGACAAAGAATCAGTAGCCAGACTGTTCGCAGAAGGCTCCGTGAAAATGGCTTTAATGCTCGTCGCCCGTATAAGAATCCCGTACTTAGGCAGCGTCATTAACGTCAACGGCTGGAATGGGCACGACCTCATCGTCATTGGACACGTCAACGATTGGATGAAGTCCTGTTTTCAGATGAATCACGTTTTCATCTGTCTAGAGCTGATGGTCGTTCGCGCGTATGGAGAAGACGCAATGAAAGGCTCGCATCATGTTGCATACAGGAACTTGACCGTACGTGGGGGTAGCGGTAGTGTCATGATCTGGGCAGCTGTATCTTTCCGTCATCGCTCTGACTTGCAATTTTGTGACAATAACTTCCATGCTCAAAGATACACGGATCACATTATGGCAGCTCATGTTCAGTCAATGTTTCATAACAACCAGAGAGTTTTTCGACAGGGCAATGCTCGTCCCCACAATGCTAGACTCTCGACGGATTTCTTGAACAATGCAAACATTCCAGTAATGTCATGGCCTTCTTTATCGCCTGATATGGCACCAGTAGAGTATGTTTGGGATGAGTTAGGACAAATGGTTAATAACAGGCCCGTTAAGCCGACGACGATACCGGAACTTCGACGCGCTTTAACGGAAGAGTGAACTAACATGCCACAGGTCAAAATTCAAAACATCATTAAGTCAATGCGACGCCATTGCTCAGCATGAGTCAACACAAGAGGCGGTCATACCAGGTATTGACTTTGTGTTGTCGACGTTTCAACACCGTATATGACGTAATTCTTAATCAGATGTTTTTATGGCCCTATTTTTCTAAAACTAGTAAACAAATAAAACTTTTGTGATAAAAAATTATGAGATAGATCGAATAAATTAAAAAATTTCATATTCTGTTTTATGGTGCGTTTTTTTTTTTATATTGTAGAGTATATAACACATACATTGAAAATTACCAACCCTTCAGGAGGACGAGATATTTACATAGAAGTGAAAACTAAATAATGAAAAGGTGAAGATGACATACAGTGATCAGTCTCATAACTTGTATATAAGGAATACAAAATAGAGAATTGGCAAACACGGATCGACCCCAGGATATACCATAGGTGGGATCAGATGTCTAGGAGGAGTAAGCATTCCCTGTCGACTGGCACACCCGCCTTGAGCCCTATATCCCGATCAGATAAATGAAGCAATCCGTAGTCAGAATCAGTGTGCTAAGAACGGCCTAAAAATAGGTATGAAACACGTCAGACAGCATTTGGCCCAATGACAGATTGTGTTGGCATACTAGATCATGATAACAACCATAGAATTTGCGAAACGCTGACTTTAAACGATACTGTTGAAACCCCAGTAACATCACCTTGTCAGTAGCCTGCCTCGATTATAAAAACTGATCACACGCAGAAAAAGCTCTTGCATATCGAACAATTATGATATATAAACACCATCAGCAGGTAATAATGGAATATTGTTGCATAAATATGAGAAGTTGAGGATGGAGAAGCTTAAATCATCCCGTTGTCATACAGTTGAATTGTTAGTTTTTAACATCTATTTTCAATAACATATCTAAGTAAGTAACAGATATGTAGGACTCTTGTGGTGTCTTTATTTCGAGTTCACTGGAATATTATTGTTAATAATTAAAATAAAAAAGCCAATTAGCATTTAAACTAAACTACAAAGGGTAAGAGAGAAACAGAATGTCTATATACGGAAACTATGGAGTGTAACAGAGCAATAAAAAAAGCATTTTTCTGAGCAAGAGTTAAGACTGTTGCTATATGAAGTCATGAACAAATATAAAATATAAAAAAAAAATCTACACAAGTAGTAGTATGATAAAAATATACCATCCTCTCTTGATTGATCTACACATTCCTAAAAACGTCCCACCCTCTTGATTTACTTACATATTCCTCAAAAAAAAGATCCATCCTTCTGAGTGTGTTTGTTGGTCATTTTTAGTGCTCTACAACGAATTAAAAATTATCAACGATACGAATAAGTCCCTTTATGACGACAAGATATTTACATAGAAGTGAAAACTAAATAAATGAAATAAAAATGCAAACTAGTACTTAAACTAAACTACAAAGGGTAAGAAAGAAAAAGATATATATATATATATATATATATATATAGAGAGAGAGAGAGAGAGAGAGAGAGAGAGAGAGAGAGAGAATTAAATATAAAATATGGAAAAATGTACACAAGTAATATGATTAAGAGTTGAATGGGAGTTACATGTTTTGTTATTCGTTTTATTGCGTATTTTATGAAGTAATCTTAAGTTGATTAAATAGCATTTGTTTATAGTGTGTTTTAACGAAAACAAAACCCCCCAAGTTTATTTGCATGATAAATGACAAGGAGGAGGATACTGAGCAAAAACAACGGCAACATGTCACGATTATAAAAATATACGATATTGATTAACTGGACGCTGCATGGTGGGAATAATACATTAGATAACTGTAGGACCGAAAACACAAGAAATTGGTTACAAGTAAGATATAAATAGCAGTATTCCAGAGGTTAATCCCCTAAAAAGAATCACGTTTTAATACTATCGATGACGGGAACTGAAACAGGAACAGTGTTGAATTTTTTTTCAACTTAATATAAAACAAACAAGAGGGCTACATGCTGTCTGAGATTGAAACGGAAACAAAACCATCCACATAAGATTGTGAAACAGGAAAATATATCAACAGATAGTAAACTTTAGATTAAGGCAATTATATGTAAAATTATGCTTTTTGTCAGTAAATTTATACACCGCGAGGACAGGCAAGCTATCTAATAGTGTCATTTAAGACGTATAAAATGCCTAGTTTAATGTACAGTAGACTTACATACAAAAGTGTCCTTCAATGCTAATTTGTAATTCAAAGTGTCTTTTTATATAGTAATCTCTGAAATGTGCGAAATATTTTAAAAGACTACTCATGTCATGCTAAGTTACTTTGTTTTCTCTTTCATTGTAGTATAATTTTGATTTATTTCCATATATCAATTGACCAATGCTAATTAACATATAATTCTGATGGATGTTAAGATATTCATAATGATAGACCTATACCATAGACTACTCGCTAATTACGTAATATGGATGTCTACCTCGCGCGTTGTATATATGGCAGTTGCATTCAAATTTCGTTTAATGTTTATTATGTTTCTAAAAGTTCAATCTTTCGCCTAATTGGCAATAAAATATAGTCAAATTCCTAGAACTTACACACGAAGTCATGCAATGATAGACGGTTTGGCTATTCAGCACAAACACTGTGGAATGTTTTGCCTGTAGGACTAAGGCTAGCAAAATCATTTGACCCTTTTAAACGAAACCTAAAGACACTTTTTTAAAGGTCACTTTTAATGTTTTATTACAAATGACATTCTTAGTATAATCAGTGTGTTGTAATTTAGACTTTTTAATAGCAAATAATATTTTATATATTTGTGTTGACTGGTTTTATATTGTTTAACGTCCCGCTCGAGAAATTTTCACTAATATGGAGACGTCACCACTTCCAGTGAAGGGCTGCAAAATTTAGGCCTATGCTCGGCGCTTACGGCCTATCAGCAGGGAGGGATTTTTATCGTGCCACACCTGCTGTGACACGGGACCTCGGTTTTTGCGGATCCCCTCGGGATTATATTGTGTAAAATAATGTCATGATATTGGTTTTCATGAATGTGAAAGACTGTAGAGATTTTAATTGATTAGGGCGATATACATATTTTAGTATTCTATTATTATTATTATTATTATTATTATTATTGCTGCATTGTATTACCTACCCTCGTGTTACTATATTTAATAATATATTGTTTAAAATGTCTTTAATCTAAAACTGAACTTCTATAAACCGTTTCCATTGAGGAATAGCAATGAATGGCTTGAGTCTTCATTGTGATTAAAACTGTACGTTGTGTACTACTGTAAAAAGTAAAGACGAATTAGTGCTATTTTATCGTGTTTTATAACGTACAAGATCTTCTCATTAACACAGTGAGTTTTCAATTTCAATCGTCAAGCATTTTATTGTTATTAGTTGTTTGGGATTAGTTAACTATGTATGCAACTTTCCTCATTCACTTTAATTAAAATTAAATTAAAAACATCGATTAATTATATAAATTTACGAAAGTCTTTTGTTTGATCTTATTCACTTTCATTACTTCTGCTTGACATTGCGCCAAATACCTGGGGTTAATTTCATCTCTCTCTCTCTCTCTCTCTCTCTCTCTCTCTCTCTCTCTCTCTCTCTCTCTCACACACACACACACACACACACACACACACACACTTAGATAGATTGAATAATTTAGACAGATAGTAGACATACGACATACACCATGCACTTTTTTTTTTTTACAATTTAAACAGACCAGCAACTAAATATTTTTCAAGATTTCAAAACTTGGAAATGTTCCTATATCTTATTTTTAAAGGGATTTCTAGACATGACATCTAAGACGTTTATATTCCTTTTTATTATAGAAAGTTCTTACAGGTATATTTTATTTCTTTTTCTGGTGTTGATTTATGCCAGATACTAATAATTCAAACATGAAACATAATGGCCTCCGTGCATGTGTCAGTAAACTTCGTCCTCTGATAGGATTTCAATTCTGTACTAACTGTAAGATCCAATACGAGTACAAACATATATTTGGTGGAATAATACGTAATTTCCGATATATTAGCTCTTCTACGATGCAGGTGCTATTAATTAAGAAATATAGTACGCGTTTTCATGAATGCTGCAATACAACTTCCAATGACGAGAAATGTTGTTTTGAAATATAAAAGCAGAGGCGTCTGTTAGACTAGATCCTCAGTACCCCTTACTTGTCGTAAGAGGCGACTTTCAGATGAGACCGCAAAAACCGAGGTCCCGTTTCACAGCAGGAGTGGCACGTGAAAGATCCCTCCCTACTCAAAGGCCATAAGCGCCGAGCATAGGACTAAATTTGCACCCCTTCACCGGCAATGGTGACGTCTCCATATAAGTGAAAGATTCTCGAGAGGGACGTTAAACAATATTTAATCAATCATAGGCGTTAGCGAAGCTTTCGAGTTATATTTCAAACAAATTTCGAGACCAAGGAGGTTTTACAGCATCATCCACGAAAACTAGAACTTTACTTATATTCTACTATGTTCAAAATTACAGTCGATCATTTCCCAATGTTCACTTTGTGACGTCATGACAGCTAGCTTCCGAAACGAAATACGTAATTGTGAAATTGAAGGGTCTGCTAGTTTGTAAGATATTTCAAATATTTAGTATTATGTTAACGGACTATATCAATGCGATGTTATTATTTGATCTTCTCTGAGTACACAGTCCAAAAAACAACACACGTGAACATCGCCATGTTTGTTTGCATCTGTGCTTTGTCGTTGTTGTTGTTGTATGTCAATGTCCTTCGATCATTTATAAATTTGTTCGTACCATACGTTGATTAATTTTTATGACGGTGAAAAAAGATCAGTTAATAAGTTTATTGTTGTATTAACAAAACACGATGTATAAAAACAGTATTGTGAGGTAGGATCACAGAAAACAAGAAACAACGTCTGATAAGGTCGAAGATACGAAACCATTAAATCCACATTTTAAACTCATATATTTAATTCATTTTTCTTGTGAAAGTTTTTAAAATATGTATAACTATTCTGATAATTTATTGATTAATCGATATATATGTATATTAAGAAATAATGGACGCGGCTTTTCTTTGAACTCTGCAGCAACGCTGGTAGAATTAATACTCTGTAATTATACTTAGATAAGGCGCTATATAAGTGCGTTATTATTATTGTTATTACTCTGTAATTATACATTTGGGTGGGTACAAAGTGTATACATATTTTATTAACTAGTTAAAGAAATGACGATAAAACTTATGAAAGTATGAATTTTGTTATATCGACTGGTGGTATACATCAAATTGATAAATTCATTTCATTACGTCTTCCACACAATCACTACTTTTAACAAAGAAAGACGGTGAATTTCGATATATACTTTCTCACATATATCGGCGCGAGCGAGATTCGAACCCGCGCCGACTAGAGGTGAGAGGCCTTGTGATTTTGAGCGCGATGCTCTAACCACTCGGCCATATAGATATATACTCCTTTGTACTAAGTATAAACAATTGAAAAACAGGTGGTTGTCAATTTTCTAAACGTTTGTAATTGTTATCCATCAGTAAAGTGGAGTTACAAGTGTATGCACTTGTGTTTGTATGGTTTGAATTTGAATGTACTGTAATTTGTCATATGCTTGCTCTCTCTCTCTCTCTCTCTCTCTCTCTCTCTCTCTCTCTCTCTCTCTCTCTCCAGATGTAAAAAAGATACTTTTCAAATGAAAGGCATAAAATGATGTAAATATACATCAAAATCTCTCATGCAAATACAGACAAATACAGGGTAAATGCATAAAACCCAAGCGTCCCAATAACTGTGATTTACAATATTTATCAGATATAATATTTCGGAGTACATGCAACATGCATTTCGTCTGCACATACAATATATTTCAAACGCTCACAACGTGTGTTTTATGATATCTATTCTCAGAAATCCTATGCACCGTTATACCCTTATAATTTAACTGTATACAATGAAAATTCCAGTAAACTGTCAGGTCCATTGGACTGCCACTTGTGTGTGTGCGTGTGTGTGTGTGTGTGTGTGTGCGTGTGTGTGTTGTTTTTGTATTTTGTTTTTGTTTGTTTGTTTGTTTGTTTTGTTTGGGGTTTTTTTGTTGTTTTTTTTTTGTTTTTGGTTTTTTGGTTTTTTTTTTTGGTTTTTGGTTTTTTGTTTTTGTTTTTTTTTTTTGCTTTTGTTTTTGTTTGTTTTTGTTTTTGTTGGTTTTTTTTTTTCTGTTTTTTGGTTTTTCTTTTGTCTACGTCCTGCTGCTACCACGGTTGCAATAAGATGTAACGAGTTCTCTGATGTGAATAGTCCGCACTGCTTGTTTGCTCTATATGATCTATATAATCTAAAGATTATTGTTGTAAAACATCTACATATATTTTTACATATAATCTCTGTGATAATTTCCTTTTGACACATCCGCCCTTAGCAGGTATATAATATACATGCTTAACGTCATCATCAGCAGATAGTTGCGAGATCTATGAACGGAACTTGGTTGTAATCTTGTCTTGTGAGGATGTAATTTATTATCTAGGGACACTTTATGCAAAACGCTGTACTAAGAGGATGCCATTCATTAGTATACATATACAGTAATCTCTTTCATTCATTCATGTGTGTGTGTGTGTGTGTGTGTGTGTGTGTGTGTGTGTGTGTGTGTGTGTGTGTGTGTGTGTGTGTGTGTGTGTGCTGATCAGTCGTTAACTATGTATATTTCTTGTACATATACGAGTAAAATAATGGAATTAATCATTTTAAACATGTCTATATTAGTTTCCTTGTAGTACTCTGTTTTATAAGTACCAAGCTGGATATTTGCCTGGCCACTCTGCAGTTTATCAACTCATAGTATAGTGAAGAAAACTGATGACGGTATATATCATGTTTTATGGGTTTTGCGATCTTTCTAAAGCTTTTAACAGAGTTTGGCATAAGAGACTTCTTTTTAAATTACAAACATGTGTAATATGTGGAAATCTTTTTCAATGGTTTAAAAGTAATCTGCTTAATAGATATCAGAAAGTGATTATAAAGATTTGTCATTATTCAGTAAGTATTAACGCTGGAGTCTCACAGAGATCTGTACTGAGACCACTTTGGTTTTTAATTTATGTTAATGTTGTAGCAAAATACATGTATATGTTATCGTTTTGTAGATTGTACCCAGACGATAATCGAATTCAAAATGCAGATAAAAATATAAGTAATATTGAAGGTGTTATGAATCACGATCTCGGAATACTCGATGGATAGTCAAACAACTGGCAGTTGAAATAGATATAATCCTGATAAAACTAAGGCTTTATTTTTACCAAGTCAAAGTACAATGAAATTCCAGAACTTCTCTTTCAAAATTGTCAGTTAGAAATAATTTCTTTTCACAAACACCTTGATCTAAATTTTTCTAATGATTTCAAATGATCTGTGTATACCAAAGATATTGTAAACAATGCATATAAAAACAAACTAGAAACTACTAAAGAAATTTAAATTCATTTTACGTGTATTTAGAAACAAATCATCTTAACTGTATGTGACTTTTGTTAGACTAATACTAGAATATTCTTTTGTCGCATGGGATGGATGTTCGTCTGTAGAAATCGAAAAGTTAGAAAAAGTACAGCTCCATGCAGCTAGAATTGTAATGGGACTGCCAATTCTAACATTCAATCATCAAGAAACAGGCTGGAAACACGGGAAATTCCTAACTGACGGTATTTCAAAAGTGCCTAAACATTTTCTTCTTGGCAAAGGAAATATCTATTACTGACACACGGATTTGATAGTAATATATTTTAAGCTGTTTGACATGTACTTGTATAATTATGTTATATGATTTGTCTATATATATGTTTTGCGACAATTGTTATCATTTGTTCTTAGATGAGAACCTCGTAAATTGTTAGAATTTGTTGTGGGGGTGATGCATATCGATTTACGTCAACGAAAGTCTGACTGATACATATCAATGCGATTAATGATTAAAAATCGCAAGTTTTACATAAAAACCTTGGGCGCGAAATAGTCGCGAATATAGTTAAATAAAATATGATATGTTCTCTATGAAGTTTCATGAATCCTCATCTATTTTTATATCGCAATATACGTCAATATTAAGCTTGGCGAGAAATTCTGTGTCTACGAGGAATAGCTTAGTCTTTTTGAGAAATCGTAATAGTTTTCGAGGTTTTGTTCGTTTGTTTGTGGTTTTACATTCCATTCGAATATTTTTTCGTTCGCGTACCTGTAAACGGGTCACATACTATTAAAAAATTGAAGTTTTATAGCAACTTAAAATGCATATGTGAAGTACTTAGAAGCATAAAACTGTTTGAACCAAAATACTATAAGGAAGGACCACGTTTCATTTAACAAATGACCCATAAGAAATTCTGCAAGATTTGCGTATTTTAATGTTTCCTCCAATACCAATTAACCACCTTTGTTTTTGAATATAATTTTGTTGAAAGTCCACTGTGGAAAAATGTCATTGAAATCTTTCTCTCTATATATGTAATGTCTGATTAATGGGGGGGGGGGGGGGGGGGGGGGGGGGGGGGGGGTCATCGTCACATACCACACATATTTTCCCAAACAATGTTGCGTACCACAGTTTTGAGTACAAAATTCCCTAATGTACGTGTATATAAAAATTCTTCCATTCACGAGCAGCTCATGGTCCTCTCGTGCTCGTGTAATGTTTACACGCCACGGCAATTATATTTTAAGAATACCGTATATTTGTTAAGCACTAAATTTCTAATGCCTATTATGCACAGCGGTATGCAAACAAAAAAAAAAAAAAAAAAAAAATATAAAAAAAAAATAAATAAAAAAATTTGAATAACACGTACGTAGCGCGTTGCAAAAATTTTTTGCATACCAATAGCACATTAGATGTTAAAAAATAAACTTTTAACGTTCACAATTTACATTTGATTCTTTTTAAAGGTGTCATTGTGATAACCACTAGGCCTCCGACGCCACAAATTATGAATGTTAAAAATAACACCCACTGAACTTTCACACGAATTTTGCGGAATAACGCATTAAAATGCAGTTTCAGTTTGAAAGTGGGTTCAGGATAGTTTGCTGAAAGTGGATAGTATGGAACTTTATAAAGAAATACTAAAGAAATAAATCATTTTTGAAAATACACGAAGATATGAACAGCAACTCTTCACGCCAGCATACTTTCATGAAACGCGCTTCATGATTTGCCGGCCAATGTAAACCGTCGCAGTTCGATCATGCTCTCATGTATTTTCAAAGATGAAATTTATTTTTGATATTTACAATTTATTTCCATTTCTGGCGGAATTTTCCCAGCCGTTAAAACAGTCTTACTATATTTGTCAAGATTCATACGCACATTGTTGACATTCATGAGGAAAGGCTATCATTTCAAGTGGTAAATATGTCGAAGGTAAAACAATGTAAATATATAAGGAAATCTCAATTTATGTAGTTCACGAATTTATAAATTTAAAAATAAAGTAGTGGTGGGGGTGCTGTCCCCCGTTGGGGTGGCCAGGATGCGGAAGGGGCAGGGTGGTTGAATTGGCAAATACCCATTATGTTACAGGTAGGCCTATGTGCAGGTCCATCTTACCATCTCGATTTATATAAGTGACTCCCGTTTTCTATGTAAACTGTTGTTATATAACCTTGTGTGTGTGTGTGTGTGTGTGTGTGTGTGTGTGTGTATGTGGGGGGATGCATGTATATATATAAATGTATAGATATTACAAACTAACTTATTATATCTAAAATTTATTGTATATCTAAAATATTGCGAAATTATCTGCTTGTTCAAAATCGAATTTCGTTGAAAAGTCTAATATTTTTAGAGAGAGAGAGAGAGAGAGAGATTTTAAGTAACAAAAACTTGACGGCAAGCTAGACCAGACTAACAGGAAACCAAAGATAGACATCCACGATTGGCTATGGAAATTACTCAGATCTGTTAGCGAATCATAAGTCCTCATCCAATCATGCGGAGTAAATGCGATTGGTGCAGATTATGTAAGAATACCGCCCTCGTCATGGTTTGTAAATGGCAAACCGATCGCAGATTTGGATTGATTAAGATCATGATGCAAACATTTCTTATCAAAGGTGAAACCAAGCATATTTTAATGAAGAAAGCAAACCAATAATTGGACTATATCACATAAAGTTTGGTGGTATAAAGAATAAATTAATCTGTAATTACGATGCAACTTAAAAAGTTAGTAGGTCTATTTGTAAAAGCCGTGGGTAAAAGCTCAGCCAATCAGGTTGGATCAAATCATGTGACTGTATTTGGATTCCCACACTCAACGAGGATGAATCAAAACACGACATGACAGTCTATCTGTATTCGTGGGTGGGTATTCCATACCGTAAAATGTAATAATGGCCTCCAGTAATAGATCTACATAACTATATTTCAATTGGGTTTAATGTTGTTTCTTATCAGCTGTTAATTAATCAGTGTAATATCCCGAATTTTCTCGAAATTTCTTGTTTATTTTGTTACTTAATAGTGCAACAAATTTACAATTATATTTATGTATAATTTGTTGTTGCATTTATTTCAATTGTTTCCATATGAAACACTGCAAGTAAGGTTTGATAGAAAAAGATTATGTTTAATTATAAAATTGTGTTCTAGGCTAGGCTAGTCGTAAACAGATATGCCAGTATCTATATCGGTGCCCGTGATTTAAATTGATGACAGTTTTCTGAACAATGAAACGAATTGACTTTAAAATAAAATCAATTATTGACATAATTACAACCACTATGTATCTATCTGTCATTTACGGACATTAAGTAAGGAAGAGATTGTAACTGATCAGACAGTAACTCAAACTTTGTATCTTTAGGGTGTAAAGAGGTGCTCTACCAGTTGAGCTATCTGGTTATCAGCGATCAAACCCGACTAACCACCACATTCCTCCCTCTTTAAATGTCTACACACTTTTTTTTTTAAAGACATTAACCTAGGATCTTTATTCCCTGGCAGACATTTTCACCTGTCGGTAATCTTGAGTTGCTCATTCGGAAAAGTTGCTCATAAAAAGAAAGTTACTTACTTTTTATGGGAATTGTAAATTCATTGATGACCTTATATAACTTTACAAAATTCTTCAGAGTAATATTTAATTTGATTGATTGATTATATATTGTTTAACGTCCCACTTGAGAATTTTTCACTCATATGGAGACGTCACCATTGCCGGTGAAGGGCTGCAAAACTTTATGCCTATGCTCGGTGCTTAATATGGCCTTTGAGCAGGGAGGGATTTTTATAGTGCCACACCTGCTGTGACACGGGGCCTCAGTTTTTGCGGTCTCATCCGAAGGACCACCCCATTTAGTTGCCTCATATGACCAGCAAGGGGTACTGAGGATCTATTCTAACAACCCAGATCCCCACAGAGCTAATATTTGAATAACAGAAAGTCATACATGTATTTTCATCCTGTTCAAAGTGTAAAATTGGTTCATATCTTGGCAACATAAAGATAACCAGTACAAAACTTGCGAGAATGATTTGATTTGAGTTTTGAAAATATTATATAGGGACAGTCCCAACTAGATACAACCTAACACCTTACCAGACACAGAAAGCAGCCCCCTATGTCTGCTTTTGAGTGACTGCTTTAGATGGGACCCAACTGAGTCTGCTTTGTGCATGCAGTCAAATGTGACCTTGTCTGCTATGTCCCATCTCCTGTGAATTGAATTCCAATTTCATGCTCATGGTTAATGTAGATTTTGTGGTCATTTCATAGAATTCATTTGTTCCGTACACTCAATTTGTGGTTATTTTGAAGGAAGCTCTTTACATTCATGTACCTGTTAAGTTTGTGAACAATGGTTAACATACAAATCAGAATTTCAGAATGGATCAAATCCCTATCTAATTATTTAATAACTTTGTCAAAGAGTATTCCATTATTCACACTTTTTACCACTGTACCTTAAGTATATTTATAGGAATATACTATAGCATGTATTTTTATGTACCAGATTTTCAAATGTATGATGTAAGATATGTGGAATAGATATTGATCTATATCTACATGTAATATTTGGTAAATGAAATTATTGACAAGTTGACAGGTGTCTTTCAAATTCATAATAATTGTGTTTATGGCCATCTATTTACCCAGTAATGAGTGTTATGTTTTGAATATTGACATTACACATGTAAATTGAGTCTATGGTACAGATTTAAATGTACATTGTACAAGTATAATTTTGAGCTATATTACAAAAAAATCAAGAATTTTGAAAATACTCTACTCATTTTGAGACCTTGATCTCTTATAAGCATGACAAATTTCAAAGGTGGAGAAGATTTTGTTTGTAACATTTAGTTATTTACCGATTTAAATGACTGACCGTAGGTGTTAAATCCCATTTTGTGACATTTGAATACTGAATATGGATGTTCCTATTGCCACATGAACAGTGCATGCAACTTGAGGTCAGTTAATGGCATTTCAGTGCAGCTGAGATTCTAAAAATATACTGTTAAAAAAAAGTAGGGGATACTGTATTCTGTGATCAAAATGTTCACATATACAAAGGAATACAAAACCGCGTTGTATAGTTCCTTAATGAGGAAGCATTTCCAAAGAAATACATCACCCAAACACATCAATCATACTCTCACGATCTGCAAGGGATGCTACTGATGATCAAGGGTGTTGTGCCACAAATTTGCATGCTTCTGAATTGGAAAGGTTAGAGCCACTCTAAAGGAAGATTGTGAAGAGAAAGCATCAAATTATCAGTTGTTGAAATCAATAATTAAACAGAGACCATGTGCAATCTAACACAGAATGAGAGGTTACATGCCCTTGGCATGCTACAGGTTGGCACAAGACAGGTCACTGTGGCAAGGGCAATGAATGTTTCCCAGTCTGTTAAAAGCAGATCATGGTCCAAACATCGTGCTACAGGATCTGTTCAGGATATACCATGATCTGGTCGACCAAGGGCAACAACTCAGGCTCAGGACAGATTCATCTGCACTATTGCCTGGAGATATTATCTGGTAACAGCAAATCAGATAAGGTCTCAACTTCAGTCGGATACTAGCTTGGTAGTGAGTGATCAGACCACCAGGAATTGACTGCACAGATTTCACTTACATGCCCAATGGTGTCGTCACCATCAACGTTGGGATAATCGCCGATGGAACCATGTAATGTTCTCAGATGAGTTGAGGTTCACTTTGGACTTCCTGGACAGACGCAGGAGGGTTTGGCACCAACGAATGTTTCCATGACATTAACATCATTAGACATGATCAGTATGGGGTGGATCTGTAATGGTGTGGGGAGGCATCACTGTTGCCAGCAGAACAGACTTGCATGTTGTTACTGGACGTGTCACAGGGCAGTACTACCGGGACAACATCTTGGCACCTCATGTGCTGTTTGCATATCGTTATGACCGCCGATTCATTTTTTCCAAGATGACAATGCCAGATATCATAGGGCCAAGATTGTTACAGATTGTCTCCAGCAGCAGAATATCACCACAATACCATGGCCCACACTCAGTCCGGACCTTTCCCCCATCGAGCATGTCTGGGACATGCTTGGACAGCGGCTACGCCAACATCAACAACCTCCTGCCAATGTCCAAGAACTTGCTGCAGCATTGCAACAGGAATGGAATAACCTTCCCCAAAATGACCTGGGACGTCTTGTTAGGAGTATGCATGCCGAATCTGAGCTTGTCTGACCAACCGAGGGGGTTTTACCCGCTACTGACTCCAATGGTGGTAAATTTACTGTGTGACCCTGTGTTGGTGTCGACTCTCATTCTGGAGAATCTGTCCTTTTCTGAATGTACACAGGGTTTCGAATAAATTGACAAATGTTTCCTTCAATAATTTTCTGTCATTTGTTTCCTTCCTGACCTCATGATCTGCATTTCATTGTCTTTGTAAATCCAGTATCCCCTACTTTTTTTGAATAGTATATTTTACTTTAAAATTTAACTCCATCATTGGATGATGAGTAAAAGATATTAAGATCATCTATGGGTATCCAACAATCAGACATGACTTTTTTTGGAGTCTGCTTTTAATTGGAAATCCAATTTTTTCTGAGAGGCTATCCAACTTTCAGATTGAAATTTCAATTATTTTTTTTTCACCATCATCATCAAATTCACATTTTCTTGTGCTTTCTGTCACTAACCTTGTTATGTAGGTGCCAGGAAATTGCCAGAATGCATCATTTTGCACCATTTTTTCTGTAGCTTCTGTGGACTTAATTAAGGCCCCCAGCGTAAGGCCACTGAGATTGCTTTACAATCCATTTATTTCCTATTTTTTCATTCTAATCCAAAATCATGTCTAAACAATGATCAACTCCATTATGATGCATAGTAGGAATCAGAAAAATCACTCCATTTTAATTTAGGATCATGTACAGTATGTCTGTTACTGTTAAGAATATTATACAGGGAGCCAATAGCTATGGACAGTTAGGACTTGGAAATCAAGATGATCAGCTTCTACCACAGAGAGTTACCTTCCCTGAATCGGCAGGTACTCCTTCAGAAAATCACCCAGTGGCCAAAAGGATACGGTCACTTACAGGAGGGGGAGGTCACTCCATCATCATACAAGGTAGGTTAGGTCCCCCCATCATAAAACAAGGTAGGACAGGTTAAGAGTTTTTTGATATTAAAATTTTGAGACAGTGATACAGTGTTTTAATTGTAAGACCAGGGGCCTCCGTGGCTGAGTGGTTAGAGCATCGCACTCGAAACCACAAGGCCTCTCACCTCTAGTCGGCGCGGGTTCGAATCTTGCTTGCGCCAATATATGTGAGAAAGTTTGCCAGTTTACTTTCGAAAGGTCAGTGGTCTTGTCCCAGGTACATTGTATCTGGGTTCTCTCCTCCACCAATAAAAACTGGACACCACCAGATAACGGAGAAATTGTTGAGTGTGGCGAAAAACAATAATCAATCAATTGTAAGACCTCAACTGTGTGTATAGAATACTACAATTCTACAGCTGATAATGTTAATGTCTGGAATGTTCCAAAATTTTTGCACAGCATATCTGATAAGAAAACTGAATATATAGTTATCTACCTTGTTGTCTTATTACTATGTTTTATTTAAGTCTTTCACTGTTAAATCATTCATTTTGCATAATATATTATCATAGCTCTTACATGTCTTTTATTAATTGGCACATTATCATTAATTATTAGCCCAAACATTGTACAGCGCATAGAAATTTTATGTAATTTTGTGCTTTATAAATGAATAAAAAAATAATAACTTAGTTATGTAGAACATGGAGACTTTTATTACGATTGTAAATTTCACTGTCCCTGGAACAGTGGGTCACTGTCTAGGGCAGAACCAAAATGGGCATCTAGTCTTATACTTGTACAACTTTTAAAACTCTTCTTTTCTGAATTTGACACAAAATTATATATACTGATTGTATATTTAGAAAAATCAGGGAGCCATATGTCAAATTTTTGATTTCTTGACTCCCAGGGTAAGTGGTTTAGAATCAAGGATATGGGAGGGAGAAGGCAAATATTATTAATTAGTAAGGTACAGTATTAATTATTTAGTGTTGAAAAATCTTCGCTTTTGCTAATATTGAATCTGGAGTAAATGCATATTTAGAAAGACCATAAAGCTATCTTCCAAAAATTTAGACTTCCTGAAGCCTTCCTGGATACATGCAGATGTTTCTGACATTTTCTCAAAAATAATTTTTTCATCTCTTCGATATGAAGAGTTCTTGTATATTAGGTTTAGATTTTGTAGTGTAATATTACCAAATCTTTTATATCGGACTGGGTAGCTCAGTGGTTAGAATACCCAACTTGTAATGTGAAGGTTCTGGGTTCGATACCCCACTGTTCCAAACATTTTTCTCTCCTTCTTTACTATGGTAATGCCCATTTATGCAGTAGAATTGAATATACATATTGATTTTACGTTTTTACTTGTAACAACCAGGAATTATCAAAATATACTAACTCTAAAACAGACATGGTAACATACTCCATTTTTTTCTGTAGAAACAAGATGAGTGTAAGTGAATTTCACAAAAAATTATATATTATTTAGAAATATTGCATATGTCCTTATAGCATAAGTGCAGGGTCCATACTGTAAATATCTAAATAATTAATGTATTAAATCTTCTGTAATACCTCTTCTAATGTTGAATGAAAACTGAATTCACAATTAGGGAATGGAGGAAGGCAGAAAGAAAAATGCGCAGGACTAAACTATCTGTCCATAAAGAAATACATAAGAATATTTGCATTCATGCAGCAAAACTTGCTATACATTGTAAGAAAAACTTCTACTCGAACAAAATTGAGGAAGCTGGTAAAGATTAGAGACAGTTATATCGCATAACTTATGGGGATCAAAGCAAAGGCAATATTGCCAATTCATGAGAGGGAAGATCTGCTGGCAAACACCTTCGGTGATTTCTTCCAATCCAAAATACAAAAAATCTGGAGGGAATTGTGCGTTGGCATACAGCCTGGCATTGACCCACAATGTGTGGATCATGAATTTGCTGGCATGCATCTTCATACTTTTGAACAAGTATCATGAAAAGAAATCCTTGAAGTCATCGCGTCAGCACCACCTAAATCCTGTGAATTGGATGCAATACCAACGCTCTTAGTGAAATCATGCATGGATATTCTACTTACCTTTGTAACAAAATTCATTAATCAGTCTCTCACTCAGTCTGTATTTCCATCATACTTTAAACAAGCTGTTATTCATCCTCTCATCAAAAAAGCTGGTCTAGATCCACAGGAACATCGCAATTACAGACCTGTTTCAAATCTTTCATTCCTCTCCAAAATTCTTGAAAAGATTGTTGCAAAACACTTAGAACATCACGTAGAATTGAATCATATCCATGACAATGCACAGTCAGCATACCAAGCCTGCCATTCTATGGAAACAGCTCTGCTCCACGTCCATCATGACACTGGCAGCATTAGACGCTGGTTCAAGCATTGCGTTAATTATCCTAGATCTCTCCACTGCTTTTGACGTCATTGACCGTCCTATCCTGATAAGACATCTTGAGTTTGCATTTGGTATTTCTGGTTCAGCCCTCAATTGGATTAAATCATACCTTTCAGATAGGACCCAAAAAGTGGCCATTGGATCCACTTTCTCCAATGATTTCCACCTAAATTGTGGTGTACCACAAGGATCTGTCCTAGGACCTCGGCTTTACTCAATTTTTTCGAAACCATTTGGTGAAATCTCTCTGCGTAACAACGTTTTACATCACCTTTATGCAGATGACACTCAAGCCTATCTAGTTTTCAAACCTGTTGATGACTGGCAAAACACTGCTAACTGCCTAGAGGCTTGCATGGATGAGATTAAAATGTGGATGTCTGTGAACATGCTTAAACTTAATCAGGACAAAACAGAGTTCCTTGTCTTTTCACAGAAACATTTAATAACTGCTTCATCATCGTACCATCTGAACTTTTTCGAAACCATTGTCAGTGAAGCACTTAGGTGTATGGTTTGATAAAACTCTATCCATGCAAAAGCATCATCTGTATCCTGTACTTGCTATCATCAGCCACCTAATATTGGACGAATACAGTCACTTATCACAGAAGATGCATGCAAGACCTTAGTATGTGCCCTCATGACTTCAGGACTTGACTGTGCCAATGCTTTTCTGTTTGGCATCAACACAGCTGACCTGGCCAAACTGCAGAAAATACAAAACATGGAGGCATGAATCATCACTTGTACTAAGAGAAGTGACCACATAACCCCGGTGCTGATTTCCTTACATTGGGTTCTTTTGACAAGCGAACCCAGTACAAAATTCTGCTGTACATATATAAGATAATTAATAAGATGGCAGCACAATACTTGTAAGAGGTGATTAGGATATACCAACCTCAACGTTTCCTTACTGACATTGACTAGACTGAGATGTCGAACCTCTACATAAGGGAAAAGTCATTTGGAGGTTCAGGAGCTACTCTCTGGAACTCTTCACCAGACAATCTCTGTCTTTGCCAGAGTTTGAACGCTTTTAAAAAGCTTTTAAAAACACATCTTTTTAGACTTGCTTAATATTAATGCATTAGCTAAATTTTTAGTATTCATTCATAAAAAAAAAAAAAAAATATGTTATCTACTTTTAGTTTCTATTTTGAATTCAATTTAGTATTATTATGTCATTTTTTTTTTTTAATGCATTTATTGTACTTTGTTTTTTTGTCTTAAATGTAAAGCGCTTTAGGGTAATTTTTTATTAGATAAAGCGCTATACAATATAGAATGATAATAATAAGACTGCTGGATAAAACTGTCAACAAAGATTATAGATTTCACTACTCAGAAGATCGAGGTCAGTGGTTTGAATTTCTTTTCTTTTACTGACATTGAATGAAAAATAAATGCATATTTAGAGGAAGTACAGATGTCTGCAAGTTTTAGATTCATTGAATTTATATATTTATCTGTTTATTATGTGCAGAGAACTTGGGTATGCCATAACCTTCAACTACTCTAATCAACAATGAACCATATAGTGCCCAGCATACAATGTTCTTTCACAAATTAATGTAAATATATCTTTTCATATCATTTTGTAAAAACTTCTTTTTTTGAAATACCTTGTAAGCTTTATTTGTTTTTAATTTTGTCTTTTGAATAAAGGATTATATGTTTGGAGAATGTTTTCTGGGATATACATTATTTCAATGAAAGTGAGGATGTGAAGAGGTCTACACCAAAGTCCTATGCAATATATTCATGCACACAGTGCATGATGGCCTAGGGAAGTTGAACTAGGTTCAACTCCTAAAAAGCAGCGATGTACAATTTTCTGCTAAAAAAATTGATTGTAGGTTATTGGCCATTCAGTAAATGACAAAATTGATTGTGGAAACTGTTGAAGTGATATGAAAATTATGATTGGCACTACAGCATGACATAGATTCAGGTGTATTTGAAATAATACACACTAACATTACTTGTTTTAAATGTTCATTTACCTTTACACATTGAAGAAACTGAACCTTGAAAGCAAATGACAATTCATTTTTATCTATTAAAAAATGAATGCCTTGTTTGATTGAAATATTCATTGAAGAGTTGTTGAATGTCATAAAATTAACCATTAAGGCTCATGGGCCTCATGTTTTCTGAAGCTGCATGTAAGATCACATTCTTAAAATGTAGAGTTAAGAAAAGTAGAATGATCTGTGGATGAAAATTGTGTTTTAAAGTAAGGATTAAATGGTCATTTTGTTGAGCTTTGATGGAGGTATGTGTTTCTGAACATTCTAAATGGTATTTATTTTCAAACCTTTCAGATGATGGGAGTGTGTTTGCCTGTGGCTCAAATTGTAAAGGTCAGCTAGGATTAAATCATTACAATGATGAACCAGTTTTCATGAGAGTGAACCTCCCAGTAGTGGTCCACAAGGTGTCCGCCGGATGGGACTATACACTCATTCTCTCTGGTAAACCAAACTTGTTTGAACAATAGATGTAAATGAGAACTTGTACTGTCTGAATGTTACTTGAGATAACTGTGATTTACACATATTAAATTACTGTATTTTAGTAATGGGCAAATTTCGTGATCGTCAGGGTAGAGGTTCTGACTCCATTGTGGGGGCAATCTTAGTATTTTATGTTTATGGTGCAAATCATTTAAAGAACATTTTATTTAATGCTACTGATACTAAATTAAAAGTAAATGGATATATATTACTTAGAAAGAACAGACAGCCCTTTACCAAAGTTAAGTTTTATGATCCAGGATTAGGGGTTTTGATTCCAGGATGGGACCAGATTTATTGTAGTGATTATTGTCTTTATCATTTGAAAAACTTCTTTGATTTTGTGGATTCTGTATAAAAACTAAATGCATATATATTAAGAAATGTACTAGTATTGTGAATTTTGCAATCCCTGGTTCTGACTCTATGGCTGGTCCAAAATAGTCATATAGTGATAACTTTCATTGGTATGAGAACTTTCTAGGGTACTAGTATTTGTGTTTTAAGAACATATCTTGTTTTATGCTCTAGCTGAATATTAGAATTTAGCCTAGATATGCAGAACAGGAAAATCGGTATAGATTTCATAGCCCCTGGAGCTAGTAATACTATCAACTAATGCTGAAGTGACTGATAAGGCCTGTGGGCCTCTTGTACACACTTTCTATTTCTACACAATATAACTATGACTTGAGTAGTGTAATCTAGTTATATGCATAAAATAATACAGTGTAGCACAGAAGCATAAGAATTTGTTATATTTTTCGCATAGCATTGCCATTCATCATGTGTAGCATTGACAATAAGTGCAGTTTTTCTTTCATTCTTTGGAGAAATATATGCCATTGTGACTTTTGATTGGCTGATAATGAGACAAAGTCAACTTCAGAATAATATGTTCCAGAATTGCATGCCAAATGAAATCAGCATACTTGTTACAAACTTATTAAACGAGGCTTTAGTATTGTTACTTTTTAAAGCAAACTGAACTTAGCTGTGATGGTTATTAAAAACTTTTTAAGCATTTTCAAAACTAATGCATACCATGTCTTCAAACGCAGTACAAATATGTTGTCCTAAAGACATGTTATTACTTGGGAAATGAATTTCATTTTTGAAAATGCATGATTGCGTGAACTGCAACACTTTACACCAGCATACCTCATGAAACATGTAAGTGCTTCATGAAAATTTTTCTTTTTGATTTCATTTCTCTCCAAATATTCCCAGTTGTTAAAATAGTTGTTCTATAGTCATCAACATTCATATGTACATTGTTCATATTCACAAACAAATGGCTATCGTTTCAATTGGTAAAGATATTGAAGGTAAAAACATTGGAAATGTAAATATTTATCTTACTATGTTTACCTAGTGATCTGAATTATAATATCATATAACATTTGACTTTAGTGTAGGTGAGTGGTTCATTCTCTAAGATTCCTTTATTTCTTTATTTTGGTAGAAAAAGGAGAAGTGTTTGTGTGTGGCTCAAATGAATTTGGACAGCTTGGTTTTTACCCAAAGGAACTCCAACATACCCCTACACCTGTAGGTAGAGTTATATAATATATATAGTGAATGAATCGTGCCTGTCACATCGTATGAAATCATTCAATTTCCAATCACTAGTAGTTCATCAAACATGTTCAGAATAATTCATTGTACATTTAGGATGAAATGTTGTACACAGAGACATAATAGTACATGCACATACATGGTTTTAGCTCACCTGATCCATACTAAGGCTTGGGTTAGCTTTTCTGATCAACTTTGGTCTGTTTGGAAAGTCAAAATCATCATTTTCAAATTTGATAGCTATTGTCAGATTTAAAAGGCCATTTTCTCTAAATGAGACTATGGAGATGGAATCTAGACCTTCTCAATGACTGGTTGGTATTGTAATCATTAACTTTTTGCATTTTGGAATCCTGATCCACCAAGTCAAGTTCAGCCAAACTTTACACAAATTATTCTGAGGTGATAAGAATTCAATTTTCTTCAAATGAAGAGCTCTGCCCTTTCTAAATCAAATGCAAAGAGAGTGGAGTGTAAAAAAATCACCCAGATGAAAATCATCACACAGCCATTGCTAAATGTTGTATGTTAGCTTACATATGAGTTTGGATTCAAGTTTATTTACATCCCTTAGGCCAGGGTTTTAAAAAAAAATTGAAACAGACAGGAAAATATTCCATCTCAAAAACCACTAGGTCACAATTTGTCAAAATGATATGCAAGCATTCTTATGAAATCACTGTAGGTAAATATAAGATTGTTCAAATCATAACCCACACTGATAGTAGAAAGTTTTACATAGAAATACAAAAATCTATAAAAATTTCCTTTAAAAATTCAAGAGAGTATAATTTATGATTATTACACAAGCATCTTCATGCGGTGTATATTTTAAATCTTTCAAACCATGACTCCAGATGGAGCCACAATAGGTATTTCAAGTTTTACATTAAAACATGTAGAACATTTTTGTGAGAAGAACTACAAAGATACAATTTGTCAAATTCCTATGCAAGCACCTTCATGTAGTGTAGATTGGAGTGTGTTCAAATCATGACTTCTAGGGTGAGGATTTAAAGTTAAATTACACTAAGTTATCTCTGTATCAAACAAGATGCCTCAGGTGAGTTTTGTGGCCTGTGGGCATCTTGTTAAATATGAGTCAAGTTTACATTTTGTATTTCAGTTACATCTGTTTTATATTTTGTACAACAAAGTACTATACTTCACAAAAAATTATAAGTTGTGTTAAATTAGATAAAATTATCAGATTAATACGTGACAATGTTTTTGTTTTTGTTAAGATGAAGGTGTTGTTACCAGCCAGCTATGGGAAGATAGTGGATGTAGCAGCTGGTATGAGGCACACTGCAGTTTTGACAGGTATATGTATGTATATACTGTAACTGGGATGGTCCGAGGTTTGACTTTTCCAACAGTTCATTCAAAGAACAAAGGATACAATTTTTAAAACCACAATCTACCTTCATTACTAGGACTGTATGTTGATATCAGTATATTGAAAATATTAGATGTGGTTTGTTTGTTTTACATCTCTTCAGTAATTTTCACCCATATCAAGACTTCACCAGCTGAAGATGAAGTGCCACAAATTTAGACCTACATGTATGCATGGTGCTCAGGGCCATAGCAGAATAGGTTATACAGATCATGCCAACACCTGCTATAACACAAGATCTCGGTTTTTAAGGTCTCATTTGCAAGACCCACAAGTCACATTTCTTTCAATCTTTTTAAGGCGTCAAGCTTGCTCGAGAGCCTTCTAGCAGTCATGCAAAATTTTGCCTCTACACCGCCTTTCAGCCCATCTCAATGGGCGAAATCAAATAGTGTCTATTGGTTTTGAATGTTTCTTACAATTCAAGACTTTGAAACATTGAATTTAATTGATATTTGAGAGGCACAATACCATTTCTGTTGTTAATGTCATTGTTTATTGTCCAGTAGTTAAATAGCGATTGTTCATTATTTGTGGATGGATTTACTACAAAACAGATTTTCCCGTGAAATTTGTGTTGTACGATATCATTAAGTATTACAAAATAACCTTCTCAAATTTGGTTTTCATTTATATCTATATTAATAATAATGATAATAACCTTTATTTACCCAGGATAACACAATTAGCATACAACTAGTTTTCATTGTGGTCCTGCATTAAAACATATATACAAACATAGAATTAGTATTAGTTTTAATATATACATGTTCATACACGTAGACATGATTATATAAATAAGAAATAAAAGAGACATATTCTTGTAGTTGCACCAAGAATCCTTATTTCAGATAAGTAGAAACAGATAGAACTAAAGTGGTCACAGTTTGGTTGCTATTCCAAAAACACAAAGACTATATCCGGTTTTGTTTTCGGTAATCCCGATTTTTAATTAAGCAAACTGAAAGTAACGTGTGCATCCCGACAAAAATAACAGGTTATTTTACGAAGAAACCCAGGCTTTGTAGCATTCATTGGGAATTGAATCTTGTTCAGAATTCCAGTAACCTTACTACATATTACGTTGAACTTTTGAATTGTTAGACATTATCGGATGAGACCGCAAAAACTGAGGTCCCGTGTCACTGCAGGTGTGGCACGATAAAAATCCCTCCTTGCTCAAAGGCTCTGAGTGCTGAGCATAGGCCTGAATTTTGCAGCCCTTCACCAGCAATGGTGACGTCTCCATATGAGTGAAAAATTCTCAAGTGGGATGTTAAACAACAAATAATCAATCAATCGTCTGCAATTTCAAGTTATATATTATAGCCTTTGTAAAGTAACTAGTCTTGATGGAATATTATCTAGCAAGAGGAGGATACATGTATGAACTTGTTAGGATAAGCACCTTCAATCCAAGCTCTCTTCTTTGTTTCTTTTTATATAATTAAACACATTTTGCTGACATTTTACAAATGATTGTAATGCTTTATTTATGTACCTTAACATGAGGAAATGTCTCCTGTGGCACTCACACATTTTTCTCTTAGTTTCTCTAGTTTACCTGCCCTCTGAATTTATTGAGAACCATAATGTACATGATATTGCACTTGACACCTTTGTGGCCATTCAGGCCTTTGATTTTATGTCTTAAGGTTTGACACAGTGAAGGTGCAAGTTGGGTTTAAACCCATGCCCACCCACCCCCAATGCAAAAATAATTTAAATCACTTAAAATCTATGAAGATGAAGTGCCACAAATTTATATTTCAACTAAATATGATAATATATATTTAAAGGTGAAACAGGATAAATTACAAAATATGAATATAATAAGGAAAATGTCTAATTTCTTTGTAAGTGGTCACACAATATAACCACTTCCATCACAGTCACTATTGTGATTATAAGCATTATGCGTATTGTACTGACCATAATAATGATGTTGATTGCAACATGCGTTTTGAAAGATGCATATACCTACTGTCTGTACCTTGCAAAAAATGTAAGACGTGTAATGTACAGATTACAAAATGGTGCCACAGGGGCAAACATAATTTGCCTCATTGTTCGTTAGAAGATTTGCATTTAGGTTTCCACTTACATACACTGTATTCCTAATGTAAAACATGGATCCCTGTTCAATCTGGTGAGTTTGTGACCCAAAACTGGCTCCCATGGGTTATGCAGCTCTATGAATAAAGAAGCTGACCTCATTGTGACATTTATGACACAGTTCCTCTATGGGTACTCCCGTTCCTTTTTTACAAAACAAACATGTTTATCTAAAAGTGAAATTTGTTTAAATCTAATTAATTAATTTATTACAATATTGTACCAAATTATTGGGGGTCTAAAATGATTTTGAATAGCTTATACTTCATATATCGTGTAACATAAACCAACCCATACCATTCTCTATACACACCCCTCCCAACACAATACATACATATGTATTTTATATTCCTCTCACAGATGCCCCTGCCTTTATGAATACCGCATGGACATTTTCAGTTTGATCAGAAAAGTACTGTCCACCCCACTGAGTTTTACCTTATAATATTTCCAACAAAGCTGGAAATGCATTTCATTATAAATGGAATTTATCATCATCACAAACCATGTCTATCGTCTCCATTAACACTTAACATAATAGATGGTTTGAGGTAGGGTTAAGGTACTCACAGACTCAGCAAGCATGGCTAGCAATGGTGGAAATTTTAAAGTCCACCAGTATCTAAATCTTTAGAATGATGTTAGTAATTCCATATCTTTCACAAAATAAGTTGTACCTTCATGATGATCAAGTTTAGTTCATTCACAAAAATTGAAGTAAAATGAATCATACACTAGTAAAATCTTTTACCATCTAGAACATGAACAAATCAAATAAGCACATTATAGTGAAATATGTTGCAATTAATATTCATTATCTATTTTAGGATGAATGTATTCGATAAAGGTAAATTTGAATAGGCAACCCTTTCAATTTTCTGAGCACCTTGAGAGTGTTTTGGGAGGAATACAGGCTTTAACATTTAAAAAAAAAACATAGTACACTCATACTAAAATGATTACACATACTTTTGCATTGTTCTCTGTATAAATATAGGTCATTGAACAATTTATGTATTACATTCAGGAAACAAAACAGGATTTGGGTTTAGTTTTCATGTGAATTTCCTTGGCATTAAATTCTTCATTACAATTACTTCTGTAAGAATTAAATTGTAACATTACCATGAACACAATGAATTTCAACATCCCTTCTGGTACTTATCTAATTAACTCCAAAATGTTAATTTCTAATCAATGAAGTACAACAATTTTGACCGGTACAAAAATACCAGACAAGCTTCAATTGCTGAATAAAATTTTTTTCGGTCAACCAATGAATGTGAAACATCTTTATTTTACAGCATGTGATGTGTCATAAATTGTGCTCATATTAACATATGCCACATAATTACATAAAATGCTTGTTCAGGTGAAAACTAAACCATCTTTAATAAATCAGTTCCTCTGACATGACCTAGAAACCTGCGTGTACATGACTTTTAGATTGGTTTCACACGCTGAATGAAGAGTGAATTTGGAGCCTATATCAAAGCTTCATTAATGACAGATGTGTGACATGTTCAGCAAAAATATATATTACCCAGATGGAACAATTAGAATATAGATGTCGTGCTTTCATTAAAGTGCGACGTAATGAACCGATTAACAGATTATATTGCTTGTGATGTGATGCAGTATAGCTCAGAGATTAAAACTTCAACAGTTTACTGTAAACATAAAGTATTTACAACTTGTAGTGATTAGCAATTGATAATTTAAAGAACTTTTCCTCCTTCCTCTTTTTGAAAAATTACAATAAATAGTAACACTACAGTTCTTTGGTACTTAGGTAATGACTCTTTGTACAAGCTCGTAACTGGGACCCCATCACAATAGTCAATCAACCACTTACATACAAGTGTTCAATTTTTATTGACAAATGCACCTGGAAATTTAACAGATGGGATGGCTTTTTATCTATTAAAGAACATTTGACTTAATATTAATGATCTAGCAGATAAAAAAACATTGTGGGTCTCCAAAGCATTACTACATCCATAGAGAATGAATTGTTTTTGTACTTGAAACTATCTATTTTGTTTTATGCTGATGATACAGTAATTATGCCTGAGACAGCAGATGATCTCCAAAGAGCATTAAATGAATTTTACTTATATTGCAATTAATGGAAACTACAAGTCAATACAGAAAAAACAAATATACTGATATTTTGTCGAGGATGGATACCAAAAAATGTTTTTTATTATAATGATGTTGCTATAGAAAATGTTAAAGAATTTAAATACTTGGGTATTATTTTTTCTAGATCAGAATCTTTTATCAAAGCAAAGAAACATCTGTGTGAACAAGCACAGAAAGCAATGTATGGTGTAATCAGAAAAATAAGACAATTTAATCTACCAATTGACTGTCAGATTGCTTTGTTTAATAAGACTGTCGCTCCAGTGTTATTGTATGGATGCGAAATTTGGGATTTTGAAAAGTTAGACATTATTGAACGTGTACATTTGAAATTTTTAAAGTTTACCTTTAATTTAAAAAGTAGCACTCTGTCTTATATGGTATAAAGTGAAACAGGGCGTTATCCTTAATATATCAATATATATATATACAAGGATGATATAATATTGGGCAAAATTGTTTACTTGTCCAGAAAATAAAATTGTGAAGATTTTATACAGGTATCTACTCATACATCACAACAGTGAATATATGAAAATTCTTGGATCCTGTGTATAAAGAAAGTGTTAGATATGTGTGGGTTCTCTAATATCTGGTCTGAACAAAATTATGTAAATATTAAATGGATTTCGGCTGTTGTTAAACAAAGGTTACAAGACCAATTAATTCAAAATAGTTCAGTGATATTAACGACTCATCAAAAGGCCAGATATACAGAATATTTAAAACCAGCTTCTGTTTTGAAAATTATATAAATACATTGCCAAACAAACTTAGAAAGATGTTCATGAAATTTTGAACTACAAATCATCATCTCCTGGTAGAAACTGGGAGATGGTACAATATCCCTCTCAATGAAAGAGTTTGCAAATTATATAACTTGGGATGTATTGCTGACGATTTTCATTATATTCTTGAATGTAAAAAGTTAATCTAAGGAAAAAGTACTTGCATACTAAATATTGTAGATCACCAAATATAATGAAGTTTTCCGAACTTATGTCGAATAATAACTGTACATCACTGAAAAAACTATGCATGCTTATTTCCAAAATTTATGATATAGTTGGATAGTCTGTCCTTCATGCCTCAAATTTTTCTACTTGATGCTTTGTATATTTCATACATTTATCGTACACGTTATCTCTTATATACCTCTGACAATTGTATATTTGTAAATATATATGTTCCTCGTGTACCATTATATAGCTTGAGTGAATAAACTAAACTGAAACTGAGATATATATGGGCATTGATATATGGAGGTCATTGTGGACAGGTGAAATGCTAAGTATATTACATGTACTTCAAAATACTTAAGTGTACAAACATTTCCTAAGACTTACATTTGTGGAGTAGTTAGACCTGTTCATACTTAAATAAAAATAGTTCATGAATGATAGCAAATTATATTTAAAAGAACCAAAACAAAAAAATAAACTTCTCAAAAACACTGCATAACCAAACATGCCAAAGTGAAGTATGTTTTATGATTTTGGAAACTGGAGTGGAAAAAATGAATGATAATTTTAAGAATAAATTCTAGGTCGTTTTAAAGTATAACTATGGCATGAATATGTAAATTAAAGTAAGAGGTAATTTGTATAATTGGTGATATTGATTTTGCAGAAATTACCCATGCTTTCATTGTTTATATAATCCTACGATACATGTACAAATATTTTATTCCTTTTACATGTATTTTTAGGTCATTGCTTTTATCAAGAAATAAATACAATGAAATGGCATAATTAACGTCATGTACTGCCAAGATGTTGACAGATGTGAATATTAACAATGGAAAATGTTGGTGTTTTAACAATTCTTTGAAAAGTTTAGTAAATACATGAAGGCATGTATATGTTGGTTATTATTATCTGTATATATATCTATATAGGTTTATGCTTTGTATAGTTATACTCTGTTACAGAACAATTAAAGGCAAAAGTCAAAATTGACATAATTTGCATGCACATTCATCCTGCATATAACTCACCCACCCACCACACCCCAATTGAATGACAATGCTACAGGTAATGAATATCAATGTTGTGCATAAAATGCAATATTAATATTGTTTAGAAAATATGTAAATTGAGTAAAGTATTTTAATATTATATGTTTTAAAAGAGATTTGTCCAGTGAAAGGTTAATCAATGAGTATAATGTTAGAAGGATTTTGAAATGTAGTTATTTGATCAATTGAAGATATATGCTGTTAAGTCAGTTGTTGCACCAAGGTTAACATGATTTTGTCCCATACACTTTCATCTGTTTATGGTTATAATTAATAAACATTTGACAGGCATATCATATGCTGTGGCAGTGCACTTCATTAAAACATAGATTCCTACTATGACTCCATCATGGCCTGAGGTCCATAGTTTGAACTCCATTCTGGATGATATGTATACAATATGCTTACAAGTCAAGTTCTGAAATGAAAGCCTCCCCTACAACCCCCAGGGTTCATAGCTGGTGAATAACCAGCATATCTGGAAGGAAAATTTTAAGGACTTACAAAAATTATGCATAAATTTTTGCCGTATAGTCAATCATTGAGTAATTTTCCATGGTCACAGAGTGTGCAATAATATGTCTAATGTGATATCCCATTTTCAATCAAGCAGTGAATTGCAATGTAAGCAAAATATATAGAATTTTAAAGTTATCCTTATGGAAATTGTCATCGATGCTTTGAAAATTGATGGGATAGTCAGGGCCAATGACGTATGATATATGTACCAGATTTAACATCCTCTGTATTTTCTCTATTGTTTGCTCATTAATAAATTGTTCTGTTGGCAGTTTATGAATCAGTGATTTTCTACTGTTTTTGAAACAATCATTTTTCAACACATTTTTTCGAACCAAATATTGTGAAAGCGATAATAATTTTTAGATTTTAGAACCTAAAATTTAGAAATATCTCTAATAATAATATCGGAAAGTTAACATTTTATAGTACAATAATTAATCTAGATGAATATAGATTACAGAATTATTATTATTAAAGAAATCGGACAGATCTATTTTAACCAAATTACGAATAAGTGCTCACACACTTCATATTGAAACAGGAAGATACTCGAGACCTCCAGTGCACAGAGACAAGCGACTATGCTATTCATGTAAACAGTTTATTGAAAACAAGAAGCATTTTATATTGTATTGCCCATGTTATGATCATTATAGATTACAATACAGTGACATATTTAATGTAGAATGTTATATGAAAGACAATCCTTTAAAAACTATTATGAATCCATCAAATGTAAAAACAGCAAGAAGACTTTGTAAATTTCTTAAGTACAGTTATGAATTTAGAAAAGAAAATATGAAAACCGTTTAACTTATACATAATATGTGCATTTACTTTAACAAAACTAATGTATTTAACTGACTGTTTCAAGCCCATATTGTGTTCTCCATTCTTTGTTTCATGTAACTAGTGATTTGTTGTATTTATGACTATATGCCGAAGTGTAATGGTGTTGTCAATAAATTCATTCATTCATTAGAACCAATCAGTAGGGTGAATCAGACTTTTACAATAAGTACATGTACCAGTACATCAAAGTTAATTTTCATGGTTTATCTAAGTTATTACACACATTTCAATTAGGTTTCAGTGATACTGTGTTTTTATTTAGCAAAATTATGTGGAAGCTTGCACTTCATTAAGGAATAAATGTAGCACCGGATCCAGGATCTCCAAAATGGGAAGGGGCAAGGAAAAAATGAGTACCAAAGACTCATGGTCCGAATGCTGCATCTGGATTATATTTTGTGCTTTAGTGACTCTGGTTGCTGTAAATCACATTTTATTCATGAGAACATTATTTACGCATAATATTGTTTGACTAGTCAATTGAAAAATTTTAGTCCTCATAAATAAACTCTTAAATATAGAGAACTTAAGCAATAAATAAAGATTTGCGAAAGTTATGTCTCGTGATATAGATATATCAGTGTATCCTCCTAAAAGTAAGGTGTCACGAAATATAAATGATCTACAATAAATGTAGTTATATGGTCTTTTCCCAGAAGATGCCCAGTTTTTAGTGTGTCCTGTGTATTTGTCCCGTTAGAAAATTCTATTTCCTTATATTCATGTATATTATGAGAAAACATTTACCTCAAATTAGAGGCTTTTGTGTCAAGTTTAAAAATCACTTGCACTTCAGACAATGCCTTGATCAAGAAACAGCAAATAAAAATATTGGAATACATATGGAAGATAAAAGTCTTCAAAATGTATTTTTATATTTCAAAAATGAAATAAGTGGATTCTACATTCAGATAATGTTTATAGCCAATTGTGGAACCAGCATTGCAAGATAGGAAATAAGCAAAATTGTTTTTCTTGATACCAATGTACCTAATATGGATTGCACTTTAATATGAAGTGCAAATACTTGCATATTCAAGGAACAATATGGAAAAATCTATGTTTTTTCTTCAAACTGATGTCCTTGGAGTCAGAATACAGGTCACAAATAGGAATCAGGTTTAAAAATTTATGATACTGGTACTTGTTCCTTTGTAAGTGTGAGCAGAGCAATTTGCTGATCTGACTGTAGTTTTTCTAGCATATTATATGAACTATAAATTGCGTGTAGTGGAAAGGCAGGTCAATTTTGTAATTTTAGATGCATTTTATTGTTATGTTTAGTTTACTATTAATGTGTACATCCTACAACCAAAACATCAGGTGAATGGAGCTCTCAATGAAATACCCGACCATTAACCTCCCACAGTTGACTGTTTTATAAGGATGTTGTGTACATGTATTTACTGAAATAAATGTTTATTCTCAAACTTTCTCAAAAAAAGTTTATTTTCATATGAAGATTATCCATAGTAATTCATGAAAGGGAGATGTTTTCCACTCTTCAATTTCATCTTTTTATAGCTGAGGGAAAAGTTTACTGTTGGGGAATGAGAAGAAAAATCCAGGTTGAAAATTTGCTGAATGAAGCAGTGAAGAAATCTCTAGAAATCCCAGTATTAGGTAAATATATTTCTGCATGTGTGAGTAGTTTTAAACATCCCAACACTCCATGTACAGTATATGTACATATATGCTGCTGATGTCTTCCATCAACAAAAGATCTTGCAGGAACCTTTATGCAGACTACTGTATCTATAGTAATAATTATTTTACATGCTGTTAATCGCCATTTAATTCACCATGAAAGTAGTGCATAAAATAAACTTTATTTTTGAGTCATTAAAAATATGGACTTTTGCTATTGTTTTTAAGAGTCTGTTGATGGAGACATGTTTGTGAAGCTGTGTGCAGGTTCAATGCATACGTTGGTGCTCACAGGTAAAATACTTTATTATGTATTTGCAATTTTTTTTCTAATTTAGAAGAAGTTACAGTGATATACAGTCTATGTGATTCATCAAATACATAATGCATTTTATATCTGTTAATGATTTTCAAAGAATCTATTCACTTTTAGAGTAAACTCGCTTGATTTTCTTTGATCTTGACAATAGACGTCATCCTCTGATAATTAGACATATGTATCAAGTTTTATGATCCTAGCCTAAACTGTTTCTGTCTGACCCACAAGGTGCTGATAGGTAGATAGGTGCAGACAGATAGACAGATTCACATGTATGATGTTTGAATGGATGTATCCTAGCCTTATTGGTACTTTTTCTGTCTTGCCTTGTCCCTATAAAATTACTCTTGCTCTGTAAGTTTGACCTTAACCTTTCCCAATGACCTTAATAAACAATAGGTTTCTTCCTCTAATCATAGGGAACATGTGTACCAATTTTGATTATCCTAGCCTTTTAAGTACTGGTTCTATCATTATGATCTGTTATAATACATGGAAGGCTGACAAACAGATTGATGGACAGATTCACCTATCTGTGATGGGTGTATAAAAATTGGGACAGACTGATCACAGGCACCTGAAGTGTGGATAGCGTGTACATAGATCATATGTTCATAACCCCCCCCCTCCCTTCTACCCAGTAAAAATTAAATATAGAACCAATAATATAATAAATATGTACATATATGTACAATAATTTGAGACTGAATTTGGCATTGTTAGCTGAAAGAATGAATATGATCTCATGTACAGTTGAACTCCGGCATCTTGAATACCATGGATACGTTGAAGTGATTCGGAAGTCTAAACCTCTTACTCTTTAAGTATTTTACTCTCAATATCTCAAATTCTTGGATATCTCAAAGTTTTTTCTTGGTCCCATGGAATGTGAGATAACAAGGTTGGAATGTATTATGAATGGTAAATTACTTATCTTGGATAAATTATTGGACAGGTTCTATATTTTTTCATATACATGCCATTCACACTTCACAACTGTGTCTGTGAGACTGATCAGTTCCATTTTTTCCACAGAGAGATACTACAGTTCTTCAGCTACCTAGAATGAAACATAAAGCGAGGTAGAATGAGCTTATTACTTAATCATACTGGCGAAATGAAGCTGGAAGAAATTTCTGCAATGATGCCAGACATGGACAGAAAGATGGATGGACTGTTAATAGGCAGATTGGGAGGGGGGTACAATATCTCTGTGACTGACAAAGAAAAAGGTACATTTTCTTACAATCCTTTGCATCTTTCTATATCAGCCTTTTCTTCTTCAGAGAAAGGCAACTTGTGGATTTTTGGAACATTCAAACATGGCATTTCTACACAGGAAAATCCATCAAAGGGGAATTGCATACAGATACATGCCATTTCTAGTTCTCTCTTTGATGGTCCCATTATAAATTTCAGCAGTGGTTGGACACATTGCCTAGTCCAATCAGGTATGTAGCAATGGAAAAGAGCAAAGGCACTATTTTAGTCCCATTATATAACCTCAATTTTTAATGTCCTCCCCCAGTGTGTAATTGATATATGCATGTAAGTCCACTGGAGGCCAGATCATAGTGGGCACTAAACATGACTCTTCTGAGAAAACTTGGAGGCCACACCTCCCCTATTTTCTGCTTTTCCAAATCAAGCATACTGTCTTTACTGGTTCTCACAGGACTTACATATTTTTTATTAGCTAGTGGAAGAGTATATTCCTGGGGCAGAGGAAATTATGGTCAGCTTGGTAGATCATGTGACCAGTCACACAGCAGTATACCACAACAGATGGAAGAGTTGCACAATATAAAATCAATGGAATGTGGATCTGAACATAATTTAGTCACTACAGGTAAAAAAAAAATAATAAAAAAAGAAATCACTGTGTTCAAGTTACTGCCTCAGAAAGTAGAACTAAAATATTGAACTGCTGTAAAATTATTATCTCCCTTGTTCAACTTCACTTCTACATCAGTAATCAACTACAGAATGTCTGAAATGCCAACAGTTAATTGCATAAAGGATGACATTATTCAAGCAACAATTCATCAATTTCTTATTGACAACTGATGTACAAAATAATTGTAATATTGTTTTAAAAATTGTGCATGGTATGACTTTGTTAAAACTTGATACATATTATGCTTTTAATCTGTGAAGCAGACTAACAGATTATAAAAAGCATATCTACATCAAGTTGATGTTTAAACCCAATAGCATCTTATTTTTTGCTATTCAATTAACACCTTATACATTTGTAATTTAATTTATTAATTGATAGGTACACATTATGTTTTTAGGATGAATTGTAAACAAAAACATTAACCTTAATTACATCACAATACTTCACATTGCCGTTATCATGAAATAAAGCATGATGAACATTCAATCAAAATAACATGTTACATTGTACAAGAAAATTAAATTATTTATAGATGATGGAAGACTTTTCACCTGGGGTTGGAATGAACATGGTATGTGTGCCACAGGAAATGAAGACAATGTAGAAAGACCGGTAGAAGTGAAAGCTTTGTCTGATTTGTTAACTATGGATTGTGGAAGTGGTGCTGGTCACTGTTTGGTTTTATGTAAAGATAAAACTTGAGATTGAATTTTGAGTTGTTAGTTAATAGAATGAATATGATGTCGTGTATTATGTGAATGGTTTAAAAATAAATTTTACTGTGCTTGCATGAACACTGAAAGATAACATAAGTCTGTGTTGTTAAAATCAAGGATTACTAGTATTATAACCAGTTTAATCTCAAAATGATGATCTTTGTTTATCACATTTCTTTAAAGGAACTGATTCATGATCCCCCTCCCCAAAGTTTTTCATTTTTAATCAGTCTAATTAAATTTAGATCCTTTGATGCGCTCACCTATAATCACTGATCAAAGGATCTATTTTTAATTAGACTGACTTTTAGTGATCAAAATCTACGTTAAAAGGTTTCATAAATCTTCAAGTTATAGATTATCAGAGAAGCTCATTTTAGAGACTTTATTATCTGTTTTGTAAACAAAGATTGCAGTTATGATGTTATTATTTTCAAAGTTTTCAAAAGAAATGGATATTGATTGAGTTTATTATCTATCACATTTCAAGTATTCTTTAGGTAAAATGTGTCATCTAAAGGTTCAATATGTGATTGTGCAAAATTAAGATGCATTAAATTGCAAAATAAACATTTCACTGGTTTGTAAACATAAACATAAAGACTCGAGTCTTTGTTTACCTAACACAGAGTTAAGGCTAAAATATTGCTCCTACCTTGCATTCAGAAGGTCAAAATTTTGGCTGTCAACATTAGATGAATTATATTTTTAATTTTTAACATCAAAAATGAATGTTTCCCCCCAAAAGACATGAACCAGTCGTTTTATTAAAACTTGAAAGTAGACTTAGAAAAACTGGTTTCACTTTTCGCTATTCCATGGATTAGCAAATTGGATCAAACATTCCAGTAGTACTTTGTGTGGAATTGTCTTTAAAATTTAGGGCCAGTATTGTTATTCCATCCATATAATACTAATTCCTATTATTGGCAAGTTCTAAAGAATATTTAGTTTTAAAAGAGAAATATTTGAATTCTTATTGTATAAAGAACACTGTACAATTGTGTTGATAAAAAGGACCATAAAATCTCTCCTTTTTTCTTCTTTTTTTTTTTTTTAACACGTCCTCATTAAATGCATGCGTATTATGCTATACTGCTGTCGTTTATCTTTCCCCTTAACTTTCTCTTCGCAACTCTTCCTAAACCCGGGGGGGGGGGGGGGGGTTAATGAAACTTGCTACAAAGAAAGATCACTTTGTATAGATCTATGTGAAATAATACAATTTTTTGATTTTGATAAAGCTTGGTACAAAGAGAGATTACAATGTGTAGATAAGCATATTAGAATAGGAACGCTGTACAATTTTTCTAAAAGAAGTGATGGCCCTTGGACTTAGTTTTTTCTATGCAAAATGCATTGTCTTAACTCGTCTTAAACGCTTTGTGTGTGTGTGTGGGGGGGGGGGGGGGGGGGGGGGGACTTGGTACAAAGAAAGAACACGATGTGTAGATGTGCCTATTGCACGGGGAATGCTGTCCCAAAATTTTTGAAGGAGTTATGGCCCTTGGGCTTGTTGGGTCAATAACGTATGCGAGCGTATCAAGTAACGGTTTAGCGGTGCTCTATTTTTAAAATGTGAATAAGTATCATCTATGGTTGAAGAAAGAAAGTGTTTCAATTTGAACGCAATATATGAATTTGTTATACGCATGGACTGCATTCCAGATGCCGACTGTTGGTTAGCTAGAGGGCGCAACTTATCTCGATCAACATTATATAGGCAAGGGTTTGCTATGTTTCTGCTAAATGTTTTTACATTGCTAAATCGCGGTGTCTTGAATCCCCCCGCCAAAATTGTTATAGAATTTTTAAAATTATATTTGTAAAGGTTTTATATTGCTGAAAGTCCATATTTACCACAAAATTTCCCAAAGAAACCACCTCTGTTTAATTGAGAAATAAATTCCGCGTTTTGGTGGATGTTGCGGGATAACTTCTCGAGGTCAAGAAATGTTTTTACATATGGAAAGTTTAAACTTGCAGCATTTCGAGACCAAGGATGTTATCCTGCATCATCCACCAAACAAGAACTTTATTTCTATGCTACCACTGCTCAGAAATAAACAGTCGATTGTTTGTAAACCTAGATAAAAGACACCACTGCTGACGGCAAATTAACAACTCAACTTTATGACAAACAGGATGATTTCAGTTTCTCTATTGTCAACTTCCCTTATCTATGTAGCAACAATCCATTATCATCTGCATATGGTGTTAATATCTCAAGTAATTCGACACACAACATTTGTTCTGCATATGATCAGTTTGTAAATAGAGGCAGGCTACTGACATACTGATATTACAGGGATTTGTACAGTCTCGTCTAAAATCAGCATTTTGCAAACTCTATAGTCGTTATAACGATCTACTTTGCCAGTACAACCTCCCATTAGGTCAAAGCTATCTGACGTGTTTAATACCAACTGTTGGGCCGTTCTTAGCACATTGATTCTGATTGCGGATTACTCCCGTTTACTTGACCGAGATACAGTGCTCACGGCGGATATGACCGGTCGACAGGGGATGCTTACTCCTCCTAGGCACCTGATCCCACCTCTGATATGTCCAGGGATCCGTATTTGCCCATCTCTCTGATTTATATTTTCTACGGGAATTGCGAGATTGAGTACTGTTCGTTACCTTAGCCTTTTCATATAGATACGAATTGGGTCACTTCGTGACGTCATGGCAGTTTCCGAAACGGATTTGACGAAAATGGTGAGATGGTATGACTATACTAACTCTATTTCCAGAAATACTTCTACTATTTAGTTTGATGTTGACAGATTATGCCAACTACTTTGAATGCACAGTCCACGAAAATTACATATACGTGGAAGAGGCTTACTTGTCTTAAGAATTAACTTATTTGTTTACATGTGTATTGATCTTGGAATGCAGATTAAATATTGAATAACAAATAGTTTCAGTCACACACACACACACAGATATATATATATATATATATGAATGAGACACTGCAGAGTCTTCCACTTAATATACTTGGGTATCTTATTGAACATAGATGATAATGGCACACTAAAAATTCAACTTTAAATAACAAACGGTATGATTTCAGCTTCTCCATATTTATGTAGCAATATTCCATTATCACCTGCATATGGTGTTTATGCCTCTCAACTGATTCGGTATCCAAGAGCTTGTTCTACTTATGAACAGACTACTGAAAAAATAGCTGGTTTCAACAATCTCGTTTAAATTAGATCTGCATTTGGCAAATTCTATGGTGGTTATAAACAATATAATTTACCAACATAGCCTGTAATATTAATTGGGTTAAATGCTATCTCGCATGTTTCATACTGGTCAATTGTAGAGCCGTTCATTTCCCACTGAGTTTGACTACATATATACGGATTACTCCTTTTATCTGATCAAGATAAAGGGATCACGGTGGGTGACTGGTCGACAGGGGATGCTCACACTTCCTAGGCACCTGATCCCACCTATGGTATGTTCTAGGGTTCGTGTTTGCTCTACTCTTATGAGACTGAGCTTTCTTCGTTATCTTCGTTATCTTCATCTTTTTATCTAAACGAACCACAACCCTGTAACTTTTAGATAACAAAAAAAAAACCCACCAAAAAACAAAAAAACAAATACCCGAATATCAAATGGTACAATTTGTCACGTTCCTACACAACCCCCGAAAATAATGACGTTTTACTCAAAATAAACTTCTAAGTTCCACTCTTGGCCTATGATGTCTTCTCATATTAGAAGCTCGGCAGGACAAGGAAAGAAAAAGGTTCAGGTTGTATCAAATACCACTTCGAAAATTATCAGGTTGATGTCATATTTATTTTTGGTGATAATAACATCGTCAGTGATTGTTAGTGATTACGTTCGAATTTCCTCAAATTTTGTAGGTATCGTTTGTAATAAGAGATGAAATTGAAAAGCACAATCGATCAGGGGTAAATGCTCTTCAGTATGATCCAGCTTTACGAAGACTCTACTCAGCCGGACGAGATTCCATCATACGAATATGGAATACTCAAACTAACAAGGTTTGCTTTAATCTGTTGTCAATTCTGTACCGTCTAAAGGGAGATGTTAATAGTATATAAGGGATAGTATAACTGTGTTCCAACTACCAGGTTCATTGACAGTGACACAGTGTACAATGACACCATAAAACCTTGAAACACACAGCGATGTAACTCCGTAATCCAACATAATTCTGAGGGTAATGGATACAATACAAGATCTACAACAGTAATTATACATGTGATATCAAGTCAAAGTCATAGTAAGCTTAAATATAAGGATCCAGGTACTCCATTTTTAGATTTGTCAGAGTGATGTATGTTACATATATTGAGGTCTGTCACTCTGTCATATTACAGTAGGTCTGACCACTTAATTCCTTTAATATAAATGTCTTCAACACTTCGGACAACAAGCAAGTTTACCTGTCAGTTCCAGGGGCAGGTCACACACCTTAGTAAATGAAAGCAAAAAGATGCAGTACAGACCATGATTTGAACAAGAGATTCATAAGTCTTTATAATGCATACTCCCAACATACTTGTTTGGTTAACAGCAGTTGAACTGGTCTGTCTGCTGCAAATATTTTTCATGTAATATGTAGATTATTATAAATATCTGAAGAGTAACAGAATATATATCATGGTCTAGTAAACATGGTAAATTGTTTTTGCTTTTATTAGCTATAACTTACATGAATGCAGTTTTTGTTTTTACATTTATTGAATGATCAGAGTTCAATGAAATTTGATAAGTAATTACTGTCAGGATTAACTATAATACTTTTAATTGAAGGATCCTTATATCTTATCTATGGAGCATCACAATGACTGGGTAAATGACATCATTTTATGCTGTGGTGGAAGAACATGTAAGTAGAATGTAATTGATTTAAAGTAGAGCATCCCTTAGCAACTGAGCATATTTATCTGTTGCATTTCATATCAGTATCACACACACACACAATGACACGAATCACACACACATACACACACACACACATGCCCCATCGTGTTAGTAACACGATGGTGTGAGTGTGTGTGTGTGTGTGTGTGTGTGTGTGATCTGCAAGGGGATAATTTTTTTTTAATTCTGGATAAACTGTTTAGGAAAACAAGTGAAGAATAGTTGGTTGTCTGGAAAGATCATATTACCCAAGGAAAATATACATTATACTGTGGTAATTTTGCTCAATCATCTTTTCAGCTTTTTCTTCATTTGGTGAATATTAAATGAGCATATGGATACATGTAGCTGTGCAGTAACAAATTTACATATAGTGCTTAAATGACTTTAAAATTACACTATATGGCCTCAGGTTAAAAGTAATATGGAGTACAAAATTGTAGTATTCACTATTTATTAATTTAATGCCTATTCAAATACAAACTATGATATTAAAATCATAATTCAGAAAAAAAGGATTTTTTTTTGATTTTTTTTTACATCATTTTACATTTTACATCATTTAGTTTTAGTTCCAATTTCTATAATTTATTTTTGCATTTACTTGTCATGCAAAATTGCAAAAAAGAAATATTTGCAATAATACCTTGCAGGTTCCCTGTATTTCAAACAATACTATTCACTTTCCTTGAATCACAATATATTTATCATGAGCAGTAAATGTACATGTACCAATACCCTAACTAATACTCAAGTATTGATTCTGATATTCCAACACATTAGATGTATTTTTATGTTCAATGAATTTCACTTTTTTAATTCTTAAATTACTTTTTTACAGTGATATCTGCATCCAGTGACACCACAGTAAAAGTATGGAATGCACACAGAGGATTTTGTATGTCAACCCTTCGAACACATAATGTAAGTCTGGCTGCCGTAGAAGAAGTGTGTAATGAAAGCAATTGTTAGTTGCAAAGAATAAAAGTGAATGCAGAGAGAACAATTTTAACAGGGACAATAAGTATTTCTGAATTGAGATCAAAGTGTAATGGACATTATTTCCTATGCAACCAAAATCTCGGCATTTGATTGGCTACAGAGCCGGATGTAAATAATGCCTTTTGCGTGAAAATTTATTTACACCCGGCTATACCCGGGTGTAAATGACATCCTTCATCACACAGGTACATCACAATTGCAAAGTAATCATAAAATAGCACCAATGCGTTGTTACATCATCGCATTTACGTTGTGTCAAGAGTAACTCGCATTTAACGTCGCCTGCAACTATGATGAAAAGATTTGCCTCCCACACTGATTCAGAAAGGTGGTTAGGGTTATATATGACAATTACACTATTTCTAAAGTCACATAGGAAATAAATTCATTATATGGGTCTAATCAGGGGTGTACAGGATTTTACACCGGTCTTTAAATCAATACACCCTGCGGCTTCAGGGTGTATTTATTTGCAGACTGGTGTAAAATCCCATACATCCCTTATTAGACCCATATAACTAATAGTAAAAGCAAAGGGAAAAAGTGTAAAAGGGACAGTAGGGCTAGAAATATATTTATTCAGTGGTCAATTGGGCTATCAACTTAAGTGTTTACTTTTTCTGCTCCTTTGGACCAGTGGATATGAAAATGATTGATCCAAAGTTCATAAATGAATAATACTGAAACACTTTCATAAATAATTGTTGATTTCAATGATATTTATTGTTCAACTAATATATTTTAAAACTACATATACTGGCGAATAGATTTTCATATAGTTAAGAAAAGATCTTAATAAACTTTAGCGAGTAAGTAAAGTAGTAAAATGTTGTTTTGACTTATATTTGAAAATTAGTCTGAGGTCTTGTTTTTGATGTAAACTTATACAATAATTGGTGTCGTCTTTGTTACTGTCATTTGTGCATCCGATAAAAACTTGGATGCACACATCTAATTTACTAGTCCAGTTGTTGATGAATTTTGATACACATTCAAAATTAACTAGTCCTAAGGGTACATGCTCTTTATAAAGCACTGGCCAAAATCCAAAATTTACTGGCCTCAGACCATCGGGGCATATTTGAACTCTGGACAGTAACTCAAACTGCAGTGGGGAAAAATATTAGAGGGACATTATTTGACTTCTAGGTATTCATTCATTACTAGCATCTAGAGTAGGATTCTCCCTCCATAAAACTGGCTCTGAGTAGAATTCTGCCTTGGAAAACTGACTATAGAGTATGATTTTGTCTGCTAAAAAGATGTACTTTTAAAATTAGTTCATAATTTTCTGAGTAGAAGGAAACACCAAAATTATGATGTAACAGAATTTACTTTTAGTACATGTATCCACACTTAATCTGTTGAATTAAATTAATTACTTTTCTCTCTGTGATTGATAAAAGATAGAGACCCAAGGAGAGCACTTCTGTAGATTTGTTACAGAGAACAGAAATAAATCTTTATTTCAATTAAAAGTTCACTTGTCATGAATTCTCTGAATTTAGTTAGATACTGAAAGGGAGAAAGGCTTTGGAGTGCTATAGTGGGAGTGAAATTGGGTGGTTGACTATCAGGAAATCCTGTTTATATTCTCATATTTATTTTAAGCAAAATTTTAAAAACTTAGAGCAGTTCATGATGATCTTGCAACATATTATTACAACATTGTTTGGTAATTTTAAATACATTGTACATTCTTTGTAAAATTTATTTCAAAACAACTTCCACCAATCTAGTCCAAAAACATTTGGTAGCATGAGATATCAGCTTGTAGTTTAATTATGTCATGATACTATGATAATTTATGCTAAATAGTCTCAGTGGTAAAAAAATTTCATGTAGCATTTTTAATGAAGTTTGTTCATTATGTCTCCCCTCTTCCAGGTTTTTATACTTTCTGTCACAAAATCTTGTGAACGTTTCTCCTCCTATATGGCTTATCCAATAGACTTGAAACATTGTACAATGCTTCATTGCCATTTGTAGATGTGCGTATTATTGGGATGTGAGAATTCAATCATTTTCCCGAAAGTGAATCTGAGAGAGATGGAGGGTGTAAAATGCTGTAGTTTGTGAACACTTTTTCTATATGGCTTATCGGATATCCTTAAAATTTTGTACAATACTTCATCATCAGTGAATGATGTTCTCATTCTGACCCTGGGATCTAACATTTTCCTGGAGTTAACAATGGATCAAAGAGAAGTATTTATTGCTTTTTTTCATGTACAAGAGTATGTTCACTTTCCTACTGGTACTTCAGCATAACAGACATTATTTTCATATCATATACAACAATGAAATTAGTCACTTTTCTCCATCGTTTTCCTCAATGCACAAAGTGTAGTTCTTGGTGTCTATGTTCCTGCTCATGTTTTATCTTCCACACCATGCAGCACAGTTATACTAAGGGATGGGAGGTGTAATTTGGAGCTCTATCAATTTTGGGAGCTGGGGAGATATTTTTTGAAAATGGAAACAAATCTTAATTTTGAATTTTTCTGCAGGACTATGTGAAATGTCTAGCATATGCCAAGGACAAAGAACAGGCAGCCTCAGCAGGTTTAGACAGTGCAATATTTCTGTGGGATGTCAACACCCTGACAGCTCTCACCACCTCAAACAACACAGTCACAAGTATGAAAATGGGGACACAAAGTAGATTCTTGAATATTTAACCAATTTACTTGTATATGATGGTTTGGATTAGTTTATGCTTATTGCACACAAAGTATTTCAACTCTGTAAACCATGTAATATCATATAGATTGGTTAAAAATTAGAAATAGTTCTATATAATATGACTTTTGAAATATCTTTGATGTAGTTCTATCATTTACTTCAACACAAAAATTATAATTCAATATAATATGGAGCAATATCCTTATAACATCACATGGTGCAACTTAAAATGGGATTTCTCAAGAAATCTTAAATGTTGACACGGTTACTCTGATGTAGACATTTTACAGTCAAGAAGTGGTGTAATTTTGTATTTTGTTGGATATGTCAAATTACTACATTACTGACTGCATAGTGTTTTGAAATAGATGTATGTACAATTCTACATTGTATTCTGTAGATTCCTTTGTATTACATCAGTACTTAATTTAGCAAAATCACCCTCTAGTGTCAAGTTGTGAGAACAGAAAATCACAAGTGCTATAGCTTGAACAACTTCATTCTATATAAATTAAAGAGGATGTTAATTACTCACACATAATAACTTAATATGGTTTGTACAGTATTATTGATATAACGTAGTTTTACGTGCTTCTGGGATGATGTAAATTTCTGTGTTAGCAGATGTGATTGTTGATAAAATTGTGATTGAAGACTGATGCAAACTGCAGTTGCAAGATAAAACTTTTTATGTAATACACTTATTAAAAGGTTCATCAATCTTAACTTTGTTATAGCCTCAAATCTCCATGAGAACAAACACTCCATCTACAGTTTAGCTATGAATCCTCCAGGAACTGTCATTGTTTCTGGGTCAACGGAGAAAGCGCTGAGAGTTTGGGACCCAAGGACATGTCAGAAAATAATGAAACTGAAAGGACACACTGATAATGTCAAAGCCCTTGTGTTGAACAGAGATGGAACACAGGTAAACATCTCTACATAAAATGTACACATTATCCTATAAAATTCTGTTAGTTTCAAACTGGATATGGTCCATTTCTGTGGCCACAGGCTAACTGAATTTCATGTTGCTTTGTCAGGTTTTTAGAGTCTAAGAAATTTGTCAGTGTTATTGTCAAAATATGGTTAATTCCTTAATATAATAATGAACAGAGATCAAGACTGAGTCTCAATAATTACATTTTTTGTTTTTTCAGTGTTTATCAGGTAGTTCTGATGGAACAATTCGTCTCTGGTCTTTAGGACAACAGAGATGTGTGGCAACTTTCCGAGTCCACAGTGAAGGAGTATGGGCATTACAGGCCAATGAAGCATTCACTACAGTGTACTCTGGCGGTCGAGACAGGCGAATCTGGGCCACAGACATACGCAATCCCGATTACCGAACACTTATCTGTGAGGAAAAGGCGCCCATCCTGAAGGTATGATTATCTTCCAGAGTAGTGCTGATCTAGAAATGGCTGAAGAATTTATTTTCTCAAGATTGGCATTCTTAATTTATGCACAAGAAAATATTTTCACAAGGGTACATTTTAGCTTAATCAACAGATTACAATTAACAAGTCTCAGGAATTACAATCAACATATCTTCTTAGGAATTATGATTTAGCAATTCTCAGAATCTTGAGAAAGGACTTTTTATAAGAGCTCTATTTGCCAAAAAAAAAATTGACATTTGTGATATTTTTAAAAAGTTAAGTCTGTTTGTGCAAGAATACTGATGTGACTCAGTTATTATTCTCATTTTGATGAAAATGATAATGGACAAGAATTATGGCATCATAAAGTTACTGTTTTACAGTTATTTTTTGTTATTGACTTAAATAACTTTTCTCACAGTTTTTCTACTAGATAACATTGAGAGAAGGCTTGGACAAACTCTATATTTTTATCATAGGACACATAAGTAATAAAAGTTTTTTTTGGTCCTAAACTGTGCTTTATGTTTTTTGAAAGAAAAAAGTAGTGTTCACATTTGATTGAGAAATTGTATCACTTTAGATCTATACATGTACTCTTTATAGAGAAATTATGTTTCAATGTATTGAATATGACCTCTTTCATGAAACAAAAGGAGATTTACTCTGCCTTTAAAGCCTTAAAATTTTGAGTTTTAGCAGGGTCCAAAAATATTGTTTTATATGGTCCTCACTTGATTGATTGATTGTATATTGTTTAATGTCCCTCCTCGAGAATCTTTCACTCATATGGAGATATCACCATTGCTGGTGAAGGACTGCAAAATTTAGGCCTGTGCTCGGTGCTTAGGGCCTGTGAGCAGGGAGGGATCTTTATTATGCCATACCTGCTGTGACACAGGACCTCGGTTTTTGCAGTTTCATCCAAAGGACGCCGCCCCATTTAGTTGCCTCTTACAACAAGCAAGGGGTACTGAGGACCTATTCTAACCTGGATCCCCACAGGGCTTACTTGAAAATAAAACCCAAAAATAAAATTGAATCTACAGTAGAAGCTAACTTTTGATGCAGAGTTAATAAATTTTGAACCAAATACATGGACATTTTAAAATTTGTATATACATATTCTTTATTTGATGAAATTGGTTGTCTCACATCATTAGTTCATGCTTGTATCTGCTTTTGATGCTTCCTGTAGACAATAATGGTAAGAATTTCCTTTGGATCTTTTTATTTTGGGGAGTTTATGTATTTTTCATTCCTTCAAAGAACCATAGTTGCAATCGGTCATTATTAGTGAAATTACACCATTGCTAAACCCACTTTCCTACTTTTAAACTTGGATAACAATACATTTTACATCTTCACATGCCAAGGGTTTTCGGTTCACTCCACTCCCCACAAACCCTTGGCAGATTATGGCACAAAAACTATTGTCCGCAGTGGCGACACCTAGTGAACGTTCATGAAAATATGGTTGCAGAGTGTACCAGTGGGGTGCTATACCTCAAACCACATTTATCATCACTTGAGTAAAGCAGCAATATAAAGTTTCAGATTTAAACTTTGTTGTGTGGGCATATGTGTTTCTCAGACACATATTTCACATATTTTCTTCAAAGCATGAATTCCGAAATTTATATGGGGAATCATTTTTTCACAAGTTGAAATTTATCATATGAACTTTAAACCTATTGTCTTATTGCAGTTGGAATTGACACAAGGGAATACAGACAATGCCTCTTTATGGGTCTCCACAACAGATTCCTGTATAAAGAATTGGGTATGTTTTCATACATTACTATCATGTGGTTGGAGAAATTTATGACAACTGCTTACGCAATTCATCATTTTTCGTTGTATAAAGGATCAAATTTACAGTAAACAATATGAATTCTGTTCCCTCGAGTATAATTTAAGACTCTCTTTATTTCTCTGGGCTCGATTTCGGGACAATATTGCAATACCAATTGAACTTCAGCAATAAAACTTGTCATGAAAAGTTTCCATGACATAAGGTTGACCTCCATGGCTTTTTAGGCAGAAGGTCAAGGTCACATATGGTAAGAGATGGTTTCTTGATATCTCAAATGCTACTTGAGTTTTAGTAATGAAACTTCACATGAAGAGTCTCTATCACTAAGGTGCTACCCATACTTTGAGATGCAAATATGAGGTCACTAGTTCCCAGTTCATGTAAGATTCTAAATGGTCTGTGATGATATTTATGATTTAGCAAGAGAAGTCATTGAGAAGTATTTCCTCTTTCAAAAGCACAAATCGAATAAATATGATTTTACATAGGAACATGAATTCACTAAATATGTATGTTAGGATAAAGACCACAGACTATGTAGAATTTATAGATAATGAGGTTTTAAATACATGCACATGAAGTGAAATTGATTGATTGATTATATATTGTTTACCGTCCTGCTCGAGAATATTTCAGTCATATGGAGACGTCACCATTGCTGGTGAAGGGCTGCAAAATATAGGCCTATGCTCAGGGCCTTTGAGCAGGGAGGGATCTTTATCGTGCCACACCTGCTGTGACACGGGGCCTTGGTTTTTGCGTCTCATCCGAAGGACTGCCCCATTTAGTCATCTCTTATGGCAAGCAAGGGGTACTGAGGATCTATTCTAACAACCCGGATCCTGAAGGGTCTGAAGTGAAATTGAGTGGGAATGGAATCACAACATAAAGAAACTGCTTCAGCTTTTTTGTTTGAATTAAAGTAAACAAAAGTACTGGTATTTTCTTTATTTAATATTTCTTAGTTCTTGAATTTGATTTTTTTTTCTCTGTATCTTTCTCAGTCACTACAGAAAGTTCAGAACAGAATGTCTGGAGACTATGACAACGACAATATTAAACCAGCATACACACAGCCAGAATATACCATTAAAGGCATGTACAGTAAAGTTGTACAGTATATCTATATACAAAATTATACCATTAAAGGCATGTGCAGTGTGTACACTCATTCTACCATTAATGGCATGTACAGTGTGTGCACACAAATTATCCTATTAAAGACATGAACTGTATATACATGTATACACAAATTGTACCATTTAAGGTATGTACAATGTGTACATAGATTATACCATTGAAGACATGTACAATGTGTACATAGATTATACCATTAAAGACATGTACAGTGTGTACAGATTATACCATTAAAGACATGTACAGTGTGTACAGATTATACCATTAAAGACATGTACAGTGTGTACAGATTATACCATTAAAGGCATGTACAGTGTATACAGATTATACCATTAAAAGCATATACAATGTGTACACAGGTTATACCATTAAAGACATGCACAGTGTGTACAGATTATACCATTAAAGACATGTACAGTGTGTACAGATTATACCATTAAAGGCATGTGCATAGTGTACACAGATTATACCATTAAAGACATGTACAGTGTGTACAGATTATACCATTAAAGACATGTACAGTGTGTACAGATTATACCATTAAAGACATGTACAGTGTGTACAGATTATACCATTAAAGGCATGTACAGTGTGTACAGATTATACCATTAAAAGCATATACAATGTGTACACAGGTTATACCATTAAAGACATGTACAGTGTGTACAGATTATACCATTAAAGACATGTACAGTGTGTACAGATTATACCATTAAAGACATGTACAGTGTGTACAGATTATACCATTAAAGGCATGTACAGTGTGTACAGATTATACCATTAAAAGCATATACAATGTGTACACAGGTTATACCATTAAAGACATGCACAGTGTGTACAGATTATACCATTAAAGACATGTACAGTGTGTACAGATTATACCATTAAAGGCATGTGCATAGTGTACACAGATTATACCATTAAAAGCATATACAATGTGTACACAGGTTATACCATTAAAGACATGTACAGTGTGTACAGATTATACCATTAAAGGCATGTGCATAGTGTACACAGATTATACCATTAAAAGCATATACAATGTGTACACAGGTTATACCATTAAAGACATGCACAGTGTGTGCACACAGCCAGATTATCAATTGCATGTACAATGTATATCAAGAAGTGTGTGTGTTTATTGTTAAGTGTGTCATTTTTCCCCATGACAGAATATGAGGCCTATGTATAATTTTTACTAATAGCCAGTTCATCACATTTATTTGTAGATGAAAACTAAATGCAATGCACAATTTATCACCCTGTTGAATATGTTTTCTTAGAATGAAAAAGCCTACATAATTTTTCATTATTAATTTGCAAGTTATTTATTTATAGGTATTTTTTCCCTGTGTGTGTGTGTGTGTGTGTGTGTGTCCAATAAGCACTTGTATCTTACTACTGCAACCAAAGTTCATTCCTCATGATTGGCAATGGTTGTATGCGAGAGGATATGTAGCTCATGCATTTGGATGTGTGAGTTTCTCTGGTTTTGTTCAACACCAATGACAACCCCCTCCCCAAGCTGATATGAGCTAGAAAACTTGTTTGTTAATCATCATGAGATAAATTTTAAACTTCACTTTTTTTGACAGGTGGTCCTAGCATCAGACAGTATTATGTTCTAAATGACAAGTGTCACATACTCACCAAAGATACAGATGACCATGTAGCAGTGTGGAATGTACTGTGTGTAAGTGGTCAACCAGTATCTCTGTTCTCATTCAGAGCTCCACTTAAAGCTCGAAATCTGAACATTTTATTTTGTTGTAAAAATGTGCTATTATGAGAGTTTTGTAGGTAATTTCAACTACTTTTATTAATAAACTTAAAACTAGGTTTAAGGTTAATCATTTCATAAAAATAAAGATAGAATCTTTTGAATATATAGCATTATATAGAAATCAATTTTGGTACAGGAAGACAATAATGTAACTTTGATTCATTCAGAGCCTCTGAATAAATTTTCTAACTCAAATACCCATAACAAAAGTTTATATGCCTTACTTTTTTGCCATTTAAATAGTAAATCAGTTTTACAACAAAAATTTCCAACAACAATATGACAGGTAGTATTGCTTTAAAATCATTAATCACAAAAATGGAAGAATTAGGATAGTCAATGAAGTCTTTTCTAATATAATCTGTGACATATGGAGTTTTTTCATATGACAGTTTCTTCATTTTCAAGATGAAGTGTAGGATTTTATGTGTCTAATGCTGTGTGAATTTGAATATTTTCAGGCTAGGTTGGTTGAAAATCTGGGTAAAGTGAACTTTGAGGAGGAGATAAAGAAAAGGTTTAAGATGGTTTATGTGCCAAACTGGTTCACTGTAGACCTGAAAACAGGGGTAAGCTACTGGTAGTACTTCACAGACTGCCTCAGAACATTACAGTCATTTGGTTTATTTTTAGGTTGCCCAAGTCATTTGGGTGTCCTGTTGTACTCACTTTCTGTCTGTTTCTGTATGTTAACATTTGAGTATATTCAAATTCGCAGAAACCAAAAGGCCAATTGTCATGAAAATTTATGTTTAACAAAAGGAAAAAAAAATATTTATTTCCCATGTTGTGTGAGGAGGTTGAAGCAATGGTAAAGATGTGGAGAGCAAATTTCACACAGGGTAGTGTGTAACATGTGTATCTTGTTCCCTTGCAGTTACTAACCATACACCTGGATGAATCAGACTGTTTTTCTGCCTGGGTATCAGCAAAGGAACTGGGCATAAAACCCTCAGCAGAGGGAGTAGATAACAAATGTAAGAGGAAAATTAATTATCAGTAGATGGGTTGGATATCATTAGAGGATGTGGGTATTAATTAAGGGGAGGATATCAAAAGAGGGGTTGGATATCAATAGAGGTGAAGAATATCAACAAAGGAATAGATATCAATAGAGAGGTTGAATATTGATGGAGAGGATGGATATCAACAGAGGTAATGGATATCAGTAAAAGGGAGTAAATAACAAATGTAAGAGGAAAATTTATTATCAGCAGATATGAGAGATATCAATTGAGGTGAGAGTATCAACAGAGTGAGTGAGTATCAATAGAGGGGATGAATATCAGCATTGGAGTAGATATCAGTAGATGGATTGAGGATGGATATCAATAGAGGAGATGGATATCAATATAGGGATCTAATATCAATAGAGGGGATGGATATCAGCAGAGGGATTGGATATCAATAGATTAATTGAGGGTGAATATCAATTGAGATGGGCATCAATACAGGGATCAAATATCAATATAGGAAAAAGATATCAATAGTGGGGATGTATATCAATAGAAGGGATGGATATCAGTAAAGGAGATGAATATCAACAGAGCAGATGGATATCTATAGAGGGGTGAATAACAGTGTTAGAACAAAATGAATTCTGAGTTTTGATAAACTTTCAGTAAACAAGGTGTAAGAACAAATTGCTTTCAATCAGCGTTTGTTAGCAAGAACTGTATCTTTATGTAAATTCTCTTTGTTGCAAAATAATATTTTTATATAGATATGTAGTGTCAAAAAATTAGGTGGTCTTGAAAATATGTCTTGCTGATACACCTCACAAAGCATACTCAGGGCAATAGAAATACAACTGATTTTCAGTAAGGAAATGTTAGAACTAAGTTTGATTATTCTTCAGCAGGGAGGGAATTAGAAGTTTGATAATCCAATATTGAAATATAAATCTAATAAGTGATGATAATGTTATTTCAATTGCAGTAAATATTGGTCAGCAACTTTTACAAGCACTGTTGGAACATTGGCCAAAGACCCACATGTATGAAAATCAAGGTAGGTTTTGGACAGATTTGGTATTTGAACGTGAATTAGTGTATTGATATACATGTATTAAAACATATTGTAGAACATCTGCCACTATGCTGTACTTGTATTGGATATGCTGTGTATTTCAGATGGAATGATGGATGGAGCTGACACTCAGCTGTTCTCTGTACCTGAGCACACACCTGTGATATTTTGGTATGTATTAGGACCACTTTGTTTGAAGGGAGATAACTTGCAAAATAAAATTTTGTCAATCTCATTTACCTTTCATATCTACAGTATGACAAGGCAAAAGAAAAGCAATTTAGTCACTTCATTGTGTTAACATTTGCATGAAATCTTTTCTTCTTTTGAAATAACTACATTATTGAATAGCTTTCAGTAGCATTTGAGTGGTATAATAATTTGTATGATTTTCTAATGGAATTAATCTTAAAATACATTTAACACATTCTGACTTTTAAATCATCAATTTACCGTTTAGCTTAAGGATTTTGATATATTACTGGCTTTGTCATTTTCAAGGTCTTTTTTAAATTGTCTGATGATGAATTTTATATCTGTACTTTATTTAATTTTTGACATTTCTTTGGCTATGAATATGTTACCAGTGAATCAGATGGACGGGCCTTGTATCGATTTCTTTGTCGAGATGCAGCTGGTGAAACAGAACAAAACTATCTCAATGAATTGGTGCCATCCTGGGCTGTAGAAGTTGTTGTTCATGTAAGTTTTAGGTCACCATTCTTATTATTACAGGAAAAAGTAATCTATAACAAATATCATTCAATGAAAGATAGCATTTCATTTTTTTTTTATTTCAGAGGAATGCACCTAAATCAAACAAAATAGCATTCTTTCTTCAACCTCATCCTAGTACAGGCATCAAAATGATTAAGAAGTAAGAATTCTGTGTTAAAGATCTCTGACAAACATTTTTCTTTTGATAGTTGTTAATACGATCATTAAGAGAAAAACAAGTGAAAAATGATTGAAAAAGTTAGAACTCTGTTTTAAAGATATTTGATGAAAATTCTGCTTGTTGATAATCCTTAATATGATTTGTAAGATACTGAGAATTAAAGTAGTTTATTGTATTTTGCAATGTGCATATTTTATTCAGGGATCGTCTATCAGCTAGTGATATGATACAAGTTAAGAAGGTTATTGAGCATGTGTATGAGAGGGTGTTGGGGCAGGGAACTGAGAATGGGCACCAATCAAATGAAGGTGGCGACCATGAAAAAGAGCACCATGATGTCAGTTCTATTGCTGCAGAAAAAGTGGAGCTTTTGTGCAATGATCAGGTATGTAATCTACCCATGTGTACATATAGTTAGAAGGTCCATCTGATGCACATCCGTTTCATTCTATGATAATGCAACTGACACAGTTGTCCTAGATTTTCTAATTTGTATGAAAAAATTTAAACTTTCATCTGTAAACAATTTTTGTTAAAAATGTATTTATAACAAACTGAACTGTTGCATTTTAGGTTCTTGATGCAAATATGGATCTAAGAACAGTGAAACATTTCATTTGGAAGCAGAGTGGAGATTTAACTTTACATTATAGATTACTAACTAGATGATCAAGGTCTGCTGAAATACTGAATATCATTACTATACATAAGGACATTGTTGTAAAATTGCAGACTTTCCTGTCAGAAACATGAGTTTATTATATGACCTATTGTGATCCATCTCAGTCTATTGTTATGCCAACACTAAACAATTTTAACCAAATTTGGTATACATGCAGGATCTGTGGGTGTATGGGAACAAATCAGAATTCAAGGTCCTTTTCCCCAAATGGTATTGTCATCATTGGGGAAAACAAAACCTAAAAAGAAAGAATGCAATTTTTCAAAGAAATCTCTATTCCTAAACTTTTGTGTACCCCAGATATGTAGTTATTCAAATGTGCAAATGGATCACAAAAGCAGTTATAGTAAACAAAAATTTTATATATATATATATATATATATATATATATATATATATATATTCCAACAATACCTTAAAGGTCAAAATCTTTTTATATAGTGTTGAGGAAGGGACAGGTTGTCCTGGAAATTTGACAATCTAAATTTTATACACACACAATTTGACACATTTGATTTGTATGATGCTTTTGTTCAGCAAGTATAACTTGTTTTGTCGTTGAAATCTGATGGTCAAGGGACCACTGTAAGAGATCTGTACACTGGCATATAGCATTTATCTTATTAGGATTTTTTTCTGGATGTTTTTATCCATTGTCTGCTAAACAGAACCAAATCATTGTATTTATTGAAGTGATGAAAACAATGTTTATATGATGTTTGACATTTGTAAGAACACAGTTTAGATGGTTGTAAGGTTTATGTGATTTTATGTTGTTTTTGTTGCAAAATCCAATGTTTTGTCATGTAATTTTCATTTGTAAATCATGATGCAGTGTCTCCTTGCTATCAGAGGTGTCTCCTTGCTATGAGAGATAACTCTTGTGAAAATGAATTACTATCATGTTTATGAATGATTCCTATAGAGTTTTAAAGAAAATTATTGTTAAAGGAGAATTATATATCAGTATGCAAGAGATTAAATACCATAATTGCATGATTTCATCCTGTTCAAATCATGTACCAGGTGCAGTTTTAGAAATGAAGTGGATTTACATCTTCATGCCTTCGCACTGTTCAGTGTATAAATCTGTTATACCATAATTATTAAATCATAGACAAATGACAGCATTTATCAGTTTATACAGGTGAAATTCTTATACACAGTATACAACTATGAATGAGAGAAAGATTAAAACAAGAATTTATGCCGTGGTAAGCTCGGGGGTAACTACTAGTAAGTGTTAACAAGAAAAAACCCCCACAAATGACAAAAGTTGAATTGTGTGAATTTTTACATTTTGGGATTCTTTGAAGAAAATCTACTGTCCCTTCTGAAACAATGGAGAAGTCTGTACAGATCCTAGCCATAAAGCTGCTATATAGCAAGTCATGTACATCTGTATATGACCAGAACCAGTTTTCTATCATTTGATAGTGTAATGGACAGTATACAAGGAACTTATACTTTCTCGTTAGAGAGCTAGCTTTCCTTTCTTATGTGGTAGTCTCTCTCCTGATTACGCAAGTTAAGCAATGGCGAGTGTGTTCAGCCCTTTGATGAGACTCTACCTGAAGAAGGCCTCCCACTATGCTGCCACCACTTTGTAACGTGTAGCGGTCACCCTTCGGAGATTTGGGACTGTGTTTCATCCGGGGACGACGGTGGTTGACGTAGTGAACCGCAGATGCCGTTGCTTAAGAGCTGCCAAACATTCAGAGAGAACCCATGCTAACCCTCAGGAGGAAGGTTTCCTGAGCAGGAGTGTCCCCTGTAGCGGACAGGGAACTTGTACTGCCTAGCTAGTGAGCTCTCTCTTGATCACGCAAATTAAGCAAAGGCGAGCGTGACCAGCATCTGCTGGGTGACCACTACATGTTACAATATTTCCATCTTAAAAGTTGGTCATCTTTTGTCCCACTGGTAAAATTCCCTCAGATAAATGAATGAAGCTCTAGTGTAAATTTCTCTGAATGACAACAAAATAGAATGGCAAAAATTTCAACATGTTTATATTTATTTAAACTACTTTGAATTGTGACAAATGATAATGGCTAAAAAAAAATCAGTAAAGTTTCAGCTTAAGTCAGACTGATTTGATTTCTTTTACATGTCCTAGTCCAGTTTTCAAACCTCTTCTACATGTCAGCATTATATACTATACATCAAAATGTCTTCATTTCATGAACACAAAAACAATAGTCAACTAGGTTAGCCTCAGTGTTGCAGATTCTAATTATTGAAAATTATATGAAAACATTGCCATAATATTGATAAATCATTGATATAGATTATCTAGATGCTTTAAGACACTCGATTTCTTTGCTTTACATAGCAGTGAAGGGCATACCATTCCTTTTGTTCCCCGCTTGTCGCAAAAACCGGGAACATTAATTTGGGTTTGTGTGTCCAGCTATCCTTCATTCTGTCTGTCTGTCACCCTTTCATTTCAAGACTACATATCCTTCATTCTGTCTGTCTGTCACCCTTTCATTTCAAGACTACATCTCTGAAAGTTCTCCACGCAATCCAAGCTGTCACTAATGGTAAATAAATTCAGAAATCAAAGAAACACATATTTGTGATGGAAGATATATAAACTCATTGAATCGGAGTGTATCAAGCAATAAACCCGTCAAATCAGCAGAAAATGTCGATTCATGAAGTACCGTCTTCCTGACAATAATCTCTGTTCGTAGAATCCGACGTGCATTGACCTCGAGAGTCACCATTTCGGAGAAATGCGGAAGTGTAGTGTAATTCCATCATCCGTGTAAATTTTAATCATTGGTCATTTAACAAATATACTTTAATGGACATTAGCTCATAATCAAGCAGTATTCATTATACCTTTATCAATAAAGTTTCAAATATAAAACAAAGACAGTAAATTTTATTATGCAACATTGATTTTATTATGCATACAAACATCCTTGAATATATTCATCAAACTTAGCTCCTTTCCAATGCTTTGATACTTGGGAAGCCTTTTGTTGCCCATCTCAACGATATATAGTCCATCACACAGGTGGGAACAAAATTGATTATTCTCGCCAGCATCTGAAACAGACAAAAGCTTTCTATGAAGCATATTGTTTTACATTTGTCAGTGGTGTTAATTTCATTCTCCCTAAAAAGGCCTAACCTACACATCATCCGTGAAGTAATTACGTCGGATTCAAGTTTACTTCTTTTTTCGCCAATAAAATTCAATTCTTACTGTGGCTGGTTTAGGACAGATGGAAGAATTGTTAGAAATAAAAATTTTTTCAACCGCAAGAAGGGGTGCCCCCCTCCTATTACTATTGTAAATAGTAACCTATCAAAAAAGATAAATAAATAAATAATAATAATAAAAAGAATAAAGAAAGAAAAATTAATAAACCTTAGGGGAAGGCCTGCCTTGAGGGACTTCAAAGTCAAAATCGGTGCTTAAATAGGGAAAATGCTGCTTAGACCAATTTTGAAGGTTATTTTCAACATAATAGATTATAGGTTTGAAATGAAAATATGAAAAAAAAATGGGTATATGTACGACAGAAATCAACTAAAGAAACTTGGCAACGATGCGACTTTCTCCGGAAAATTGTTGTCCCCAATAGGCCCTTGCTTTTGTTACCATGAACTGATCCTTTAGGGGGATTAAACTTGTGTTCCATTACATTTCATCGATATAGGTAGTATGAAAATATGGGAATTTTACGCATGTATGTATAAAAGAAATAAATTTCATTTTGAAAATACACAAAGGCATGAACTCATTTGCGCTTCACGCCGTCATACTTCATGAAGCACATTAGCGCTTTATGAAAGGTATTATTGACGTGAAGCGTTGTAGTTCATACCCTTATATATTTTCAAACTGCAATTTATTGTTATACGTTATTTTCAATTCTGTCGGAATTTCATTTCCAGTTGTTAAAACAGACGTACCATATTTATCAAGTCTTACTGAATTCATATGCGTAGTGTTTTCAACTACTGCGCTTCATGAAAAATGTTAACCATTACAAATCATTACAATAGCTATCAAATACTATATATATATATATATATATATATATATATATAACTTACACAATCATCGTAGGCACCTGAGCCTCCAGCCACTAGATATCTAGCAGCAGGATTCTCGTTAACTAGAGCGTCTTCTATTGCATCCGATACTGGATCACAGCTATGGTGCGATGTTGTTATATTGGCAAGTCTCTCATATTGTGCAAAGAGATAACTCTTCCCATAAGTCTCCTTCACTTCTGGGTCTGCAGCTTCCCACATGTCATCTCTGTCCTTCAGCAACCTTTTGTACTATATTTAGAAAGAACTACATAGCATAAATGAACGATCAATTCTGGTAATCCCAGTGGGATTTAGCTCAGCGTTGATGTCGAGATATTTAGACTGACGCTTACACCGGAAGTGTAGGTGTTAGTCTAATATACACTACAGGACTGACTCTTTACCAAATTATACTTCTGATTAAAAAAAACAAACATAACATTTTATATGTCTAAAAAAAAAGGACTGGTTGTTGCTTCTAAAGGTCGTGTATATTACATTGTGCTAACGCAACGCAGCTGCAAATTTAAGGTCCTCATCAAGACACTGTTGGGAATATTCCAGTCCGTATGAACTGCAATTAAAGGTACATTCGTACTGATGATTGAATCTTTATTGTTTCCAAACTAAAATGGTTAATGAATCTGTAATGGCGATATATAATGACTTGTACAATGTAAACAATTTAATTTCATTCCAGACGAAAGGACCAGGTCAAAATTTTCTGTTCATTCTGACAAACTTAACTCTCGGACGTCTTCGGTCGGCCTTATCTGTATCATTGCGCGTGCCTCCTTCACACGTGATCGGAAAGAAAACAATGGCAACGGTAAGTTTGGACATCGAATTCCTCGACTGTAGATATAGGAGTAAGGACACACCAGACTGAATTCATTATGTGTAAAACAGGGGTAGTTAGATACGCACAAATCTGGGAATTGTTGGTAAACGTGGTATGCTAATAAAATTGTCACAAGAGGGCCTGGTTCAAGTCTCCATCCCAGGTTGCGTCAAACATATGACCTTGAAATATGTAGTGATTGCTCCCTCATCTAATGCATGGCATTGAAGGAGAAAGATATGGGTCTTTCAGATATGACCTTTGAAACAAAGTCCCCATATCACGATAGGTATTGGCACAAGAAAGATTCCTCACTGCCACGGCCGTAAGCGTCATGCAACGGCACTTCACCCAAAGCTAGTGACGTCTAGAGCTAATTCTCCAACAAGACGTTAAACAAGATAAAAAAAAAACCAAAAAAAAACCAAAAAAAACAAAAAACAACCTTATCTATTAACGCAAAAGTATAAACGGAAAGTAGCGTATTTTGTTTCTTTCATTTTTAGTCATATTTACAATTTAACACTTTGAAAAGATGTTTTAATACCATTTGATTTACCCGTTTTTTGGAAACTTGAGTATTGTTTTCAAAATGATTTTAGTCGATTAAAAGATACAGCATTTTAAGTCAAGGCAGTTGACAATAATTTTTGTACTCGTGCAATGAAGATAAATATTTTAATAACGTCGCAGAGCTACGAACTAGGCTAGTTCACGTAGATGACACATACGAAACATTAACAGATACGTGTACATCACGTGACCTAGGTATTTCTCACGAGCAGACGCATCTATTAACAATACCATAGTAAAAAAGAAGGGGTTGCACGTCCCATGTTAAATCACCTACAGGCGTTGCATGAAAGATCAATAAATTAAACTTGCTCAAATATATAATAAAAGCGAGGGCAAATCATGTCTTCATTCCATAATTTATGAAAATAGTTTATAAGACGTGTATTAACAAGAATTAGCAAAAATAATCCAATATCAAATCCTGTAAAAAGCGATTTGTAGGATATTTAGCTTTAAAATACGGGGGAATCCCCGACTTTTTGAAAAAATGCCTCTGTGAAACAAGATAAATTTAGCATGTACACGTTCTTGAAGTTTTCAGCTAGAAGTCTACCGCTTCGAAATTTTGTTTCACGGAGGCATTTTTTTGCAAAAAGAAAAAAAATCAAAGCAATTTCCCTTTCTTTGTTGTCAAATTCATCTACAAGTTAAATGTCCCTCCTTTCTACATAGAGATGTCGTGGTCTAGTGGAAAAGGTAGTGGACTTTAACTATATTTTTTCAAACGCCCGAGTTCGAATCACGCATGATTATATGTATATATGATTTTTTTTAGCATTTGCTTCCTCATTAAAATACACATTTTTAGTTTACATAAATATGTTTTTATGTAAATTATGTACATTGCATCGACTTTGAAATATTTTCCTCACAAGGACAGTGTTTTGTTTATGTTGTAATCTACTTCCTGTCCAAGAAGCAAGTGGGATTCACGTCAAAGACTGTGTGGTACATATAGTTGTGCTTTATCAATTATCCATTACTGCTAACGAGGTCCTGCATACTTTTTTAACTTATAAATGCGGTTAGAGGCAGTATGCCTTTCACGAAAAATCGCTGTGAACTATGTAAAGCTTGGAAAGGAAAAGGCCAAACAAGGAAAATAACTGTTAAACAGGTTGAGTGGATAAAAAGACAAGATACTGACGTTGATAATAGTGGAGTGATTTGCTCAAAATGTTTGTCTAGATATTACAGAGAAATAAAAACACAACCCGCAAAAGAAATAACAAACAAAACTATTGAAGAAAAGGGCATTTGTACATGATCATTCAACTGTTCATTTGTAGCAGTTTTCCGACAATATATGTATCAAGTCTTGACAATTTCATTTGTCATTTATTTTTGACAGGTTTAAAATAATGCTTCTTTTGAAACATAAAATGTATTGGGCTTTCCCTCAGTACTGAGGAATCCTACAGGTATTTAAATGGCAAATACGCAATAGAGGTTTAAATAGAGCGAAAGGTAAGTTCTACGTCACGAGTATTTAAATAGAATGCTCGGTATTCCGATTAGGGAGAAAGATCGCTTCTATGCAACGGTCTCTTTAATACATTTGTGTCCTCTTACATTTTCCCCTTTTACAATAGCTGTACATGTGCTGAAGTCGCCAGGTTCCACAAGAGACACCTTTACTCCAAACCTTGCCATCTCTACACGTAGACTATCCGAAAACGTCTCGATGCCATGTTTGGTGATTCCATACGCCGACGTGCAAGGAAAGTAAATCCTTCCTTTAACACTAGTAACATTTACAAGTCTACCTATTGGAAAGAAAATATCAACTTCAATAAAAAAAAAAAACACCCTGCAAAACTCTAAGTGACCTATGAAAAACTTGATCAGTATATTGTTGGACTCTTCGGCGTTTCTCAGCAAAGTTGTGATGCACGAATCGGCGATATTCTGTAGCGGGTTGACGTCTACAACATAATATATGCATTATAATGGCTTTAGTCCATATATTACAGTCGTTGGTGAATCTCAGTGGTGGCTCAGTCGAAACATCACACCTGTAAACCAAACCCCAAAGAGATGTTGAATGTAAAGTATACAGAACCCCTTAAGACAACGACGGTATTAATTTTGTCCATTATTGGTCCAGAAATACGATTTCATTATAATAATAAGTGTATTTTCTAAAAGAGGCACTACATCGAGTACCGTTTGATTTTCGTAGCAGAGGTAAGAACGTTTTCGTGACTTCAATCATCCCAAAGAGGTTGACATCGACCACACGTCTGTACATAGCCATGGTCAGTAATTCGACATCGCCATACAGGTCTATCCCGGCGTTGTTTACCACTCCCCATAAGCCTGTAAATACAGCAGGATACGGAAACAATCAAACATGCTTATAGCAAATGACTCTTTCACTGGACATGAACAGGCCCCACAACTGACAAATTTTTACTGACAGTATCGATCAGAAATACTGGGAAAACTAATTATAAAGTTAAATAATCAGTTTCCGCAACAACCAGGGGGCGTTAATAGCAGACATTTACACTTTGAAATATTACGAGGGAAAAATGACTGCTAAATTTCACAGAACAAAAATATCGACGATAGAATTATGCAGATAATTTTGTTCCTGCTTACCGCATCCTGTCTCTTCGTGTATTTTATCCACATAGGCTCTTGCCTGGCGAATATCTTCTGGTTTTGTGACATCTATTTTCACTATGTGAACGTTTTCCGAACAATTTGTCTTCAGAGCAGTTGCTCCCTCACCGTCAGGATTCAAACAACCAGCAAACACCGTGAAGCCTACCTTGTCCAGCAATTTCACAACTTCATGACCGAAACCTGAAATTCATTACATACATGTACCACAGCCACCTGAAGTATGGATACTACTAACCCCCTTTCTGACTTTTTTTTTCTGGCGATAATTTCTCCAAAATCTGTGCAGGATATCCCCTGCCTGTCTCAACTAATCCAAGTTTATTATGAACTTCTCATACAATTATGACATTCGACGGTCTTTGGGAATCTTTGAGCCAATATTGTCTATCAAGTAATTTCTGTGGATAGATAACCCCCTCGTTTCCAGAGATATTAGCTATCAAGTAAATCTTGTGCACATTACCAATACCAGTGCTTTAACATGTGTCACTATTCAGAGCTTAATATCTGAAGCGGTTCATGAGGAGTACGAAATTTATGCATTTTAAGGAGAAATTTAAAAATACTAAACCTATGATTTTGATTTTAAAATCAATATTCAGGTTTTATAAATAGAAATACATTGTACACGTCATATCATGACATAATTCTGACTGTGGCTATCGAATATCCTACACTTTATCCACCTATCACAAATGAGTGCGGTGGAAAATTATCTGCAATTATAACATAAGGTAAGATAGAAAAACACATTTCGTTGTTATTGCTGTACAATCCCCGGCGTGTTCTTGTTCGGTCAACAGGTCGGACGTGGTTGTAAGAGTACTTCCGACGGTCGCGGTGGCTCAGTAGTTTGAGGGTTCGTTTAGTGACCGAAAGGTCGTGGGTTCGAGCACTGCTCATACCTTCACCGTGTCAAACCTAAGGTTCTTTTCTACGGCCTTAAAAGGGCATCCGTGGCCGAGTGGTTAGAGCATCGCGCTCAAAACCACAAGGCCTCTCACCTCTAGTCGGCGCAGGTTCGACTCCCTCGCGCCGATATATGTGAGAAAATTTGCCAGTTTACTTTCAGAAGGTCGGTGGTCTCTTCCCGGGTACATTGTATCTGGGTTTTCTCGTCCACCGATAAAAAAATTAGACGCCACCAGATAAGTGAAAAAGAAAATTACAAACAATCAATCTACGGCCTACAGCGCCATACGTTGGTCTAACTCTTGAACACTACTGTTGTCTCGTCTCGAAAGGAGTGAAATATGATGTGGGGCATTAAACAACAAACTTCAGACGCTCAGCATCTTGAAATTCCGACATTCGGCATCTTAAATTTCGAGACTCAAAAACATAATACGTAATACTTTGTACTTTCCTTTGAAACTTTTCAGGGGCATTTTTTGCAGCTTTTAGACAGTCGTTCTGGAGATCTCGAAAATGACAAATTATGTCAGGCAGATACATCAAGTCAGAGGAGTCATTTTAAAATTGATCACCTTAAAACTTAAAATATAATCGTGCTTTTAAGAAAAAAGGAAAAGGCTAAGATAACTAACAGTATCCATTCTCGTTATTCCTATACAAAATATAAATCAGAGAGATGGGCAAACACGGACCCCTGGTCATACCAGAGGTGGAAGCAGGTGTCTAGGGGGAGTAAACATCCCCTGTCGACCGGTCACACCCGTCGTGAGCCCTACATCCTGATTAGGTAAACAGAGCAATCCATAGTCAGAATCAGCATGCCAAGAACTGCCTAACAATTGGTATGAAACACGTCAGACAGAATTTGACCTAATAGAAAGTCGTACTGGCAAACTAGATCGTTATAACGACCATAAAATTTGCGAAATGCTGACTTTAGACGAGACACTACAAACCCCTGTAACATCAACGTATTTGTCAGTAGCCTGTCTCGATTTAAAAACTGATCATATGCAGAACAAGCTCTGACGTATCGAATCAGTTGGGAAATATAAACATCATATGCAGGTGATGATGGAAAATTTTCACACAGATAAGAGAAGTTGACGATGAGAAATTCAAATCATCCCGTTTATCATAAAGTTGGGTTGTTAGTTTGCTGCCGGCATCTATTTTAAGTAAAATATCTAAGTACGAAGCAGAGGTGGAAGACTCTGTAGTTTCTTTAATTTCAAGTTCACTGGAATATATCGAATCGACATATGAATGAAAATGATCATTGTTGATAGATAAAACATCGTCGATATAACATCTAAATGTCGAATTGAAGGCTACAGCAAGAGATTTTTTTCTTCTCATGTAGAAGCTTTTGAATGAATTCTGCTTCATATGAATATAAAAACAGTTCATCTAATAACGATTCAAATAATTCGTGACGAACGCCTGTGGTTAAACAAAAATAAGGCATTAAACATGCGCAAATCCAGAATTTTTCTCCGGGAGATCCAACCTATCTTAAGGGTATAGAATTTTGTACTGAACAACTAAAACTGGATACAACTAGGCAAACGTATGCATTTGTTTTTTACCAATTTCAATGAGGGGAGGGGGTCCGAACCCCCCGGATTCCCTCTTACGTCTAAATCAGCGCTTGAATAAAAGTCTATACCTGTATCACAGCCTGTAATGAAAACTCCTTGTCCTTCAATACTAATGCGCCTTTTACCTCTCCATTCATAGCTAATGTAGTATATAAACAACACAAACAGGATCAAGGCAATCTGGACAAACATCTGCAAAATGAAATTTATTTACAGCTGATTTTCTATTAATGAAAGATCCTCAAAAGGGACGTTACACAATATACAATCATTATACATGTATGGCCTTTGAGCTGGGAGGGATCTTTATCTTGTCACACCTGCTGTGATACGGGATCTCGGTTTTTGGCGGTTTCATCCGAAGGACCGCCCCATTTAGTCGCCTCTTACGACAAGCATGGGGTATTAAGGACTACTTTAATCCCCACGGTTATATCGTTTGCAGGAATTTTATTCAGTGGGTATAATAAAAAAAATATGATAAAGTATTTGATGCTGGAAATGTTCATACTTTTATTTGTTTTTTTTTTTAAATAAAAAGTTGTCAAGGATAATAACTCCTATGCTGGTATTTTCTCTCTGTCTATCACACAATGATATCCCTGGTATCCAAAACTGATTTATATCTAAAAGCAGCAATTTTTTAAATTGTTGAAATATTATTTTGTCATTTTAACCTTGCAGTTTTATGCATTCTTAAATATTATGCTGTTGATATCAGGAAAATTGTCGAATTCCGATGTTAAAATAAACTTCTGTTTATGCATGTTTGACATCTTTAAAAAAGTTCATTCAAATATCCATATCAAGTTTCCGAGGAAATTTAGACAATGGCGTCGATTATGTGATCAGATTCTACATGAAAAATGTTCTTTCTTGATTTGAACATATTTTATTATATATAATATATACAAAAGGATCGGAAACAAGTTCTAAAAACTTACTAGTTCCTCTCCTTGATGTTCTTTCTTAGACCGAAATTGATATTAAGATAAATAATGGAATCATACAGGTTGAAAATATTAAAGGTATTTCTTATATACTTTGAAAAGCTACAATAGCTCCATACAAGTAATACATATTTCATTATTTATTACTGCATATATCACTGCAAAATACTAACATTTATAATACAAAGTATATATTTTAAAAGAATATGTAATATTTACTTCAGTAGGCTTCCGTAGTACTTTATATTTGGAAACAAAAAAAATCATTCCTTGTACAGGCGCCCGAGCAATTCACGCATCGCTGATAAAATACTACCATTCTACATGCTTTCAAAATTTATGAAATACTAGGGCTAGCCTTCCCGTTGGCTACCAATACTAATGAACTATAACTTGGGCACACCTTAAACTGTAAAAAAGGGTACCTGTAGAAAAAACAAATAAACAGGTATTACCCTGAGGAATGCTAGCATAATAAATTGACTTAGGAGGACTTATAAAACACTTACTTTCAGAAGCTAATCTCCGCATGTGTTGCTATTTATAAACTCACAATAAAACGTAGAAAGAAAAAAAAATATAAAAATTTAAATTGCGTACACAACAGTTCATGTATGGAAGCCCGTGGGGGGTTTAGAAAAATGGAATTTCCACTCTAGTACTCATAGGTCTTTCATCCCCACAATTAATTTAAACTTCTATATTATTTCCCTCAATTTCAAATAATTTCATTCTTGATATTAAAAAAAAGTATCGGACAAAATAGAGATACGAGTGAGGAAATTGCCATGGTAGGGGTGTGTTTGAAACGAAAGGTGTAATTTACTGCAGATTGCTGTGTTGTAAAAAGGTACAAATATGACCTATAAAAGCAACGGGACCCTGTATAATTTTTGTCGTTTTTTATTAGCACTTGGAATGAACTTTGAAATCTGGGCGGTCATTTATCTAAAATTAATTTTGTTAATTAGTGAGAGAACCAAATGTTAGTATTGAGGTCTATGGGAAATGAATTGGTACCCTTTTCCAGTTTGAGCGAGACTATATATATACATTAATTCGTACGAATATTCGTCGTGTGTCATTGTTCCAAATGAAATGGGCTCTGTTAGAGCACGTGTATTTCTTATCAATTACTAAAAAATCATCAATATTTTCAATCACAGGAAAATAATCCGGGTCTAATAATGCAAATTTAAAGAGTGTTTCTCTAATTAGATTTTTTTCGGTAATGGCGTGGTAATTGCACGCAAAAACACCGAAGGCGTTTTATGCAAATTATCACGTCTTACAATAGATTTATTAGCATGACCCCCCCCCCCCCCCCCGCACACACACACACACACACACACACACACACACACACACACACACACACACTAAATAAATAAATAAATAAATAAATAAATAAATAAATACATCCAATGATAATTAAGTTTAGAAAGAAAATGGACATGTATTTAAATATGAATTTTGGAATTTCATCACACAGTACTGGTTTTATGTCTGCTGATGTTCGGACTCAATCCGATGGGGATTTGAGTTAGAATAGGTCCTCAGCTCCCCTTGCTTGTCGTAAGAGGCGACTAAATGGGACGGTCCTTCGGCCTTTGGATACCACAATAAAAACCGAGGCCCTAGTCACAGCAGATGTTACACGAAAAAGATCCCTCCCTGCTCAGAGGCCGTAAGCGCCCATCATAGGCCTAAGTTTCGCAGCCCTTTACAGGCAATGGTGACGTTTTCATATGAGTGAAAAATTCTCGAGCGGGTGGTTAAACAATATACAACCAACATGCCAACCAGACTCATAACTGCTATATCAACAAAACTTTTTCATACTATTAGACTGTTAAAATATCATCGACACATCATTCTTTAAGAACACGCTCAAAATTAACGTCTTATTTTCTGTAAAGGATATCAAGACCTTTACAAAGCTGACACAAATATTTCCAATTTTTGAAAATCTTGATTCCTGTTCATCAATCTAAGATCGTGGAACATTAACTGGGAATATTGGAAAATACAGGTTCTTGATGGTCACATCTTACTGTCCAATCGTTTGACGTGACAATGAAAAGGACGGGAACAGAATTGAAACGTTTGCTATAAGTGTCGTACAAATTCAGCATTAGCGACCGTGGTTTCGGAAATGCATTGGTGATCATGGAAACTTGTAGGAAATTGTAAAACATTTGTTTCAGATATAATAATCTTCCAAAAACATTATTGTATGTCACTTCGCAATTATAAATACATGTAGATAAATATACCAACAAAATCAAAAGAAAAGTCAACCCAAGGTGTTTGAAGAGATACTCATAAAGTAGTTTTTGTGCGTTAACTTTCGGAGATAATTTGCCATGAACAGGAATATGAGACGCTGAGATATTTATACAGCGAAAACAACAACAAACTGTAATCACGGTTTTCGTAATTTGACAGCTGTAACAGATGAAGATCACGAACACTGTATATTTCCAATCTTGCCAGTTAATGTTCATGAATGTCAAATTTGACTGGGAAAAATTGTTTTTATCTTCGATTCTTTAATTCTTAGTTTAAACAATATTCTATTCACAAATAAATGAATGTGATTGGGTAGCAGGTACAACCGTCTTTTGTGCACTTTCAGACAGTATCGGCGCCTACAAAACATCCACATTTCGACAATTTTCCCGATTTATTCCATACTTTAATATCTAAAACGGAATTAATGTCATTTATTTGTTTTAAACAATATTTATTAAATGAATAATTGAATAGGATTAGGCAACTGGCAAAGCTCTCCTTAAGTCAGTGTCATTATTTGTACCATATATTACATTGAAACAAAACTGTAGGAAAGTTCAGATTTACTAATGTATTGATCTGTTTAATACCCATAATATCCGCTTTATTTGGACTGATTGATGATGGGTTTTTTTTTTTGGGTTTTTTTTTTTTTTTTGTGTTTGTTTGTTTTGTTTTTTTTTGCACGTGATTTAATTTGTCGTAAGCGTAATAGATGATTAGATGCTATAGTCTATGTTAGAATGTCAATTGGTTGTGATAGAAGATCGCCGTCAAACGTGGGATTCTTGAATAGCATGACTGAGCATTACATTAGCTCTTCGTGTGTTTTTCAGAATGTTGGTTTTTTTTTCTTCTTTATAATGACATCATATCTTACCCTACAATAAATGACGGAATAAATGGAAAATGACGTTTATTCAGAAATTGAAACTTTATTTTAGAAACGATTTTACATGTAGGAACAAAGTAAGAGAGTGGCGGTATGGGATGTATCGTATAATGAAATGCATGCATTCTGTATACATTTGCATTGCATAAAACAAATAATGGATTACCCGTAATTAACAATAAAACCAATCAAATAAGAGAAATATATTCTAAAGAACTGGAAACCTCTTCAGGTCATAGTGATGATTTTCTATCTAAATTTCCATTAAGGGCAGATAACTTTCAAATCCAAGAACGGCCAAACAGTTGGAGAAACACGTCAGACAGGATTTGACCTAATGGAAAGTTGTGCTCGCAAACCAGAACACGTAGGTGGATCGAATGTATCTAGGCACTACAAAGCTTATTTGTAGTTTAAAAGTTTGGATGCAATAGTGGAAATATATTTGTAGGAAATACAAGGAGTAGTAACTTGAAATATACTGAACCTTTAATGACGAAGAATATTGCTTATGTTGACGGCATCACTTTCTTTGTTAGTAAATGTGGGTTTAAGGAACTGGCGGCTGGATTCGGAAGTAATATCATCCAATAAACTGTGGTGGTTTAAAGAGCCTGTGATGGGCAACATCCATAATCATAGACGTCAGTGTAAATTCTGGGTAGAAAATTCCACGTATTGACTAGCTTTGGCTTTAACGTACATTCAAAACTCTCAATGGGAGAGAGTAAAGTTTCGTGCGAAGATGATAGGGTGTTTAAGGATGCGGTAACTGTTGCAGATAAGATGCTTAAAACCTGGGTACTGTTACAGATTAATAATATAAAACCTGTTAGGAGTAATGAACTTTTTTAGTCTGGTACCTCCAAAGTTAGGGTTCATAATCTGGAATATGTGCCTCTTAGATGTAGGGTGATTAATAATCACATATATGTTAGAAGGAAGGTGCGTAATAACTTGGTACCATATAGATTTTTTTTCCACAGGGTGATAAATTTGATTTATTTTAGCGGTTAGAAAGCTTAGGTACCTGTTACAGGAAGGACGTTTCATAACCTGGTACCTGTTACAGGGAAGGTGATTTATAATCTGATACCTGTTACAGGTAGGATGTTTCACAATATGGTACCTATTAGAGACAGAGTACTCTATAATTTGATACTGTCAGAGGGAGGGTGTATCGTAATGTGGTACGTCTTAAAAGGAGGGTGCATAATAATCTGGAACTTGTTAGAGAAAGAGTGGTTCATAACCTGATACCTCTTTTAGGTAGGATTCTTTATAATATGTTCTTGTTGAAGTAAAGTACTTCTGCCACACATATAGTGCTCTAAGTGAAGTTAAACAGTTCAATACATTGGTAATGTTGACCTTCCCTATATCTTAATTTAGTTTGATTGTAATATGTTGTACTAATGAATGCCACAAAGCCGTAGTAGAAAATAAAGTTCAGAATAAAGCGGGGAAATTGTTGAAATGTGGAGCGTTTTGTATGCATCGTTATTGTCTGAAAGTGCGAAGGAATCAAAAGGGGCTGCACCATTGGCTGTGCCTGGTGTCCAATCATATTCACTTATATTGTTTAAATTAACTTATGAATCAAAGGCAAAATCGATTGATTTTTTTTGTAGTCAATACTGACACTAATCTAAATAATACTTTAATCAATAAATGATTGAATTGGATTAGGCAACAGGCAAAGGCTATAAGACCCTCTGTTACATTGATATTCAACACCATTAACTAGAAGGATTGGAAAGCAGTGTTCGTGATCTTCATCTGTTACATCTGTCAAATTATGAAAACCGTGATTACAGTTTGTTGTTGTTTTCGCTGTATAAAGATCTCAGCGTCTTATATTCCTGTTCATAGCAAATTATCTCCGAAAGTTAACGCACAAAAACTACTTAACGAGTTTCTCTTCAAACACATTGGGTTGACTTTTCTTTCAATTTTTTAGTATATTTATCTATTTATAATTGAGACGTGACGTACAATCATGTTTGCGGACGGTTATGATACTAAAATAAATATTTTACAATTTCCTAAAAGTTTCCATGATCACCAACGCATTTTTGAAACCACAGTCGCTAATGCTGAATTTGTACGACACTTATAATAAATATTTCAATCCTGTACCCGCCCTCTTCATTGTGACGTTAAATGGTTGGACTGTAACAGATGGCAATCAAGACCACTGTACATGTACTGGACAAAATAAGTTAGAGATCATGGACTATTTCATTGATTAAAACTAAACCTTTCTACGTACATAGCAGAATATATGAAACACAAATGCTGACATCATATTTCCTCAATATATAATAAGAAATCTCGATTTTTTGGGGTCACAGTGCACATAACAACATGTCACTGAATAACGTGAGGAAATCGGTGTGACCTCCGTTTGCTCTCAGAACCGCCTGGCATCGGTGTTGCATACTCATTATGAGATTCACAATGTTCTGTTTTGGGAGATTGTTCCATTCCTTTCTCAGCGTGTTTTCAAGGTCATTCAAAGCCTGTGGTTGGTTTGGATGTTTTGAAAGTTGATGCTGAAGTTGGACCCACACATGCTTGATAGGATTCAGATACGATGAGCCAGCTGGCCACTCCATACTCTCGATAGTTTCCCCTGCAGATACTCCTGAACCACATGAGCACGATGGGGACGGGCGTTATCGTCCATCAGAATGAAATTTGGCCCGATTGAACCTGCAAACAATATAATGACTGGGTGAAGAATTTCATCCCTGTCTCGGAGAGAGGTCAGTGCGCCGTTCCTGATGGCTATCATGTCAGTGCGACACGCCAGAGAGTTCCCACCCCAAATCATCACAGAGCCACCCCCAAACCGATTGTGTTCAGCCACCAATGCCTGACTCTGTCTCTGTCTGGCCTCTCTCCACACACACCTACGACCATCGTAGAAGTCCAGACAGAACTGGAACTCATCTGTGGACAATACCGGCTCCCAACGTAGTCTATCCCAATTCAAATGTTGACGTGCGTATTCCAAGCGAATTCCTGTTCACTGTATGCTTCTTCACAATTTGCACGTGTCCATGAGCCGCACGATAAAAATATGGTACACTTTGGTAGTTGTGTAAGGCAGAAAATCAGTCAGCAGACATCACTACGTTATTGATAAAGTGAACAGCGATGGAAAGTGACTTAAGTAAAGGTATGCCACCTCAAAAACGTCATTTATAGGCAACTAAACGCAATGAAGAAATCGGAATGCTTCAGTCTGGACAAACCCAGCGAGATGTTGCTATCCGGTTTGGTGTGTCCCAGAGTGTCATCTCTAGACTCTGGACACGATTTCAGGGTACTGGTAATGTCAATGAGAGGCCTAGGAGTGACAGACCCCGTGCCACAACGCAACGCCAAGACCGACACATCATAACGTTGGCCCGGAGACAGCGTTTTCAACCTGTTCCAAGACTAACTCATCAGTTTAATGTTGCCACATGCCTGCACATTTCGTCCCAGACTTTGAGCAACAGACTTCACGCTACTAATTTCGGGGCTTACAGGCCAGTAGTGCGTCCCAGACTTTTTCCACGTCATTGACAAGCGCGCTTTGGAATTCGCACGTCAACATGTGAATTATTCAGGTATATTTATACAACATTGTCAGTTAATGTTCCGCGATCTTACTTCAATGAACAGGAATCAAGATTTCAAACATTGGAAATATTTGTGTCAGTTTTATAAAGATCTTGATTTCCTATATAAAAAAAGATGTTGATTTTTTACCGATAATATTTGAACAATCTGCTAACTAATATATAAAAGTTTTGTTGATGTAACAGAGTCTGAACACTTTTATAGCTGCAGTGATAAAATTGAGTATTGTGTGGTGAAAATACTAAATACTTATCTAAATACATTATATCCGTTTTCTTTCCAATAAATAAAACAACGTTCTCGCGTTCTTCTAAAGCTTGAAATATTCAACGATTCCGTCCTGAACTAGGACACCCCCATGATTTAGAACTTTGTTGGGGGTGGGGGTCATGCTAATAAATCTATTGTATATGTAAGACGTGGTAATTTGCATAATATGCCATCGGTGTTTATGAATGAAAGTACCACGTCATTACTGGAAAAAATCCTAAGCAGAGAAATACTCTTTAATTAGACACGATTGATTTTCCTGTGATTGTGTGATTGAAAAATTAATATTGATGATTTTTACGTAATTGGTAAGAAATACCGGTGTCTTTTCCAACCCCGTGGGTATTTTAACAGAACACTTACGTAATATTGGATCTCGAGTTGATCTGGTTTAGAATAGGTCCTCAGTACCTCTTGCTTGTCGTGAGAAGCAACTGAATGGGGCGGTCCTCCAGGGGCCCTGTGTTACAGCAGGTGTGGCACGATGGAAATCTCTCCCTGCTCAAAGGCCGTAAGCGTCGAGCATTCCAGGTACATGTAGCCGTGACATCATTGGTCAATTTTAAAAGAACTTGTCAAACCTCTGTCATAATGATCGTAGAAAATTATGGAGAGCTAAATAAACAAATAATCGAAGATATCTTTAATTATTTGAACATATCATCCATTCAATTATTGCCCGCAGTTGGTGGGAGCAATAGTTGGTTTGGTGCGCGCATCAATTCAATGGATGAGAACAATAATTATTGATTTGTGATGTGTGCATCAATATGGTGGAATTATTGCTCGCAAAATATAAATTTGTAGCTCAGTATAAATGATTGTATGAGATAATTATTTAAGTTGAAGATATCTTTAATTATATACAACGATTTTGTATAAGAAATTAATGCTCGCATCAATTCTTTGGAAGAGGGCAACAATTCAGTTAAAGTGAACATTAACTCAAATGTAGATATGTTGAATTGAAGATGCCTCTAATCAATTATATAGTTGCTCTTTCTACAAGAATTATTGCACACATCAATTGAATTAATGATATCATTAAACCAGCTTAAGAGAGCAATAATTGAATTATTGCGCACATTAATTGAATTATTGCGCACATTAATTGAATTATTGCTCCCTTCAAATGAATTGTAGCGTGCATCAATTCAGTTGTTGATATCATCAATTCATTTGAAGAGAGCAACAATTCAATTATATCGTTTATCAGTTCTGCGGAATAATTAATGCTATCAACAATTCAATTAATGCTCGCAATATTTCAGAATTGAAATTATCATTAATTATTTGAAGGGATCTTTAATTGAATTGTTGTGCGCATCAGATGAATTAATGGTACTTTCAAATAATTAAAGATATCCAGTGATGTAGCTAACTTTGAAGTGAAGTGTACGCACAGTGACAAATCCAGAATAGACTGAGGGTCTGGATGCCATCTTGAGGCCCCCAGTGAGTCCAGGGCAAGGCCCTGGTGGGGGCCCAGGGACGAAGCCCTCGGAAGCTCATGGGTTTTGAGGCTTTTTAGGTTACATTTAAGGGTTTTTCTAGCTATAAAATCATGCATAATAAAATGAAAAATTAATAATCATTTTTGTTGTTGTCAAATTGATGTGTACGTCCGGGCGTTTTGGCGTCAATGGCAGCTACGCCACTGATATATTCAGTTAAGTTAATTTGGTGCCCTATAGAAAGTTGCCGCAATGTATCGCATTTAATTGTAATGTAAGAACATAGACAATGCTTCTATATACCTTTTCCCAAAGGATTGTAATTTATTGTAATTTCTGAATTTTCTGAGTGGGTGTAAATACAAAAGTAACCACATGTCATATTGTAAGTTTTGGTTTTACACCCAAGCCCAGTAAATAAAAAAATTAAAATTACATTAGGACACGATCCCGGCGAAATTTCGACGAATATGGATGCAGAGTCTTCCGCGAGATCATTTTAAGTCACAAACTTGTACTATAATATGTTTCTTGTGTTCAAAACAATCGCCGACAGTCAATTCATGACCAGTCCCTGGGTAGCAGAAAAATCATCTCTGAAACCAAAACCTTTATACCCCTGGGATCATGAAATTTAGTTTTGGTAAAGCACTGCATACTTTTTCGCAATACCTATTGAGCTGCAACGTAGTATCAGTAGCATTGAAGATATTATCTAAATGTTTTACACATCTACACTATATATACCAAGATTGGCCCTGCCCTACAGTCAGAACCTCTACCCCGGGGATCATAAAATTTACAATTTTGGTAAACGTCTTCCTTCTCTACATGACTATGCAAATTTTCTTACAGATGTCCAATTGTAGGGAAGAAAATTTCAGAAAATTGGTCAATGAATGACAGATTTTCCCCTCGCTCCTCACGCCCCGGAGGTGCAGGAGTCGTGAAATTTACAATTTATGTTCCCCTTGTCCCAAAGCTGCTTCATACCAAATTTGAAAAGAATTGGAATGGTGGTTATCAAGAAGTTAAATGTTCAATTGTTAACACATTTAATCACTTACCATTTTGCCGCCACTCCGATACCAAAACCCTTACCCCTAGGATCATGAAATTTACAATTTTGGTAAAGGACTACCCGCTCTTTCTAAATATTTATTTAGTCAATAGTACTAAAGAAGATATTATTTATATGTTTTACACATAAATACTACATACATGTACTTAGTTTGGCCCCACCCTGGAGTCAGAACCACTGTCCACTCTACATGACACTGCATTTAGTTTTTCTTGCAGATATTTTCTTAGTTTGGCCCCACCCTGGAGTCAGAACCACTGTCCACTCTACATGACACTGCATTTAGTTTTTCTTGCAGATATTTTCTTTTAGATATTATATTTAAAAATTGAGAAATTTTTGGCAGCGAAAAGTGCCAACAATTTATCAATTTTTAAATTTTTAAGACCCCGGGAGTGCAGAAATTCTAAATTTTACAATTTATGCCCCCTTGTCCCAAAGATGCTCCAAATCAAGTTTTAAAAAAAATGGAATTGTCGTTTAAAATATTCAATTGGTAACGCACGAGGGACGCTGAGCAATTGCAATAGGTTACATGAGTTTACCCAAATTGTATTTCACAATCTCTCTATTCCTGTAATTTTCCGTCCAGGTTTTATACACGTTGATCATTTATGTGATTTTCAGATCTGCTTGTTACTTATCGTGAAGCCCGCGGTATTGGTGATTTTCTGGGACAATTCTTGTAAGTGTATTTATCAGATGTTGTATTTCATAACAGCAAATGAGGTGAGCGATCTGATGCGAAACATGCTTTGAAGTCTATCACTATTTGCAAATACATGTTATGCTTTGTATTCCTCTGGTTGACATTATAATCTGCATGGTGTAACAGGTAAAAGTATGAACAATATCAGAAATGACATTGAGAATAAGATTGATCTAGAATCATATTCCATAGATAAGTCGGACTATATATGTGGACATTTCAGTAGCACCAAAACCTTATCGCCTATATTGTGCTGTGGTTTTCTTGTATGCTGTAAGTAATGAAATATTACATGTAAAATCTATTAGCAAATATTCAATTGATTGATTGTTGTTTTCCGCCACACTCAACATTTTTTCAGTTATATGGTGGCGTCCAGTTTTTATTGGTGGAGGAGAGAACCCAGTTAAAATGTACCTGGGAAGAGACCACCAACCTTCCGAAAGTAAACTGGCAAACTTTCTCACATATATCGGCACGAGCGAGAATTGAACCCGCGCCGACTAGAGGTGAGAGGCCTTGTGGTTTTCGGTGCAATGCTCTTACCACTCGGCTACGGAGGCCCCCTGTTCTGTACAACAAATGTTGTAAGTTACATAAACTTGCATACATGTATGCATGAAGTAGTGTGTATTGTCCGTCTTATAAATTTGTTTCATCGGATTACTTAGTTAATCTTACGTATTCAAATGATAAAACATGTGATATTACATGCATATACATGAATTTGGTTGGAATCTGATTGGCAAATCTGTACACGACAAGGCCTTACTTTTTAGCTAAATAGTGTTAAATCTGAACTTGAGTATTTGAAACAAAAGCTTACATGGTCTCCATAATATGTGCGTACAGTCATGTGTCTGCCCAGCATCTGGTTGTTTTTTTAATCTGTCGATGAATTGTTTCAGATGCTAAATATGTCCGATTGTATGGTAAAATTAGAATGCATGAAAATGTTCAAACCGACTAGAGGTGAGAGGCCTTGTGGTTTTGAGTGCGATGCTCTAACCACTCGGCCACGGAGGCCCCTAGCAAATATTCAAGGATATATATATATATATATATATATTGTAACATATTTTTCGAAAAATTATAGAGGTGTGCCATAGAAATTCTGAGTGCAGGTCAACCGCTACGCTATACTAGTATAAGACATTAACCAGGTTGTGGTAATCATCAACAATGTCAGACTTTATCTTATTTGAAAGAAGAAAAAAGGTATACACAAACTGCTGCTACATGGCTGTCGAAATAAGACACGGTTTCTGTGACAAATAGAAAGTGACATACATAAATACGATTCGATCTCTCGTATTAACTTTCATTGAATTTCAGAATGTTCGTCCTTGCAAGTGCAGTTGCTTTGATAGCATGTTTGTACTTTCTCTATCGAAAAACCAGATCAGTGCGTAGGATCCAAATCACTGGACAAGGGGTCCTCATCACAGGCTGCGACACAGGTAGGTACGGGTATCTTCAAACTGACTGCTTAGTTCTATTTTGTTAAGACGACTGGGGTGGCAAGACAACGTGGAGAAAAAAGTGTAAAACTTTGGAATTTTACAATAGTATTCACAGTAGTGTTTTTATTCCTTCAACAAATAAAACCGTGCATCGTACTCATTCTCAATTTTTCACTTTGTAATTGTTAGTGGTTTGACCATAATATTACCGGCATTGAATTGGAGAGTTTCGAATTTCTGACGGAGCACCGTTTTTCTCTGCATTTTATACACTCCTTTACAATTTGGTAGCCCTATGAATTTCCGGTTTCTTGCAAGGTCGTTCTAAGTGAGAGAAAATTAGATTTCTGTCAGGATTTTGATATTATTTCTTTTTGTCATGAACCTGATGATATAATACGAAATCAAACAAAGTCTATGCAGTGTATTTTAATTCACATGTATATGATATGCAATTCTAAATATTGCAAAATAGACCTAGCACAGATCACGTTCATATATATATCTCCAATGGCATTTAATACTATTTTAAAGTGATACTGTTACAAGTTTTTCGAAACAATATTAGATTTATATACTGACTAAAGGGTAAATGCATATATAGTTTTATGTGTGAGAAATGAATTCAAGATATTGTATTGTCTTAGAGGTATTGTGATGTCATGAGTTACATCATGAGAATGGTCTATATCTGTCAATTTGTACAATATGGCATTGCTAAAAGCGAGCTAGGATTATTGTTAAGCTCTATTATCAAACGTAATCTCCAGTAGCGGTAAAGAGACTTATGTAGCAGAGGAAGCTCGTCAGATTACAAATTCATAGAACATTTAATTGAATTATCCTACCATTAGGGGACTTTGTATTCCTGCAATACACTCAGAATGCTTGTTTTGTTTTATTTGCTTCATTTACATATTCATTGTTAAAACCTATGATTATCTAAGTAATAAAAGGTATTGAATTAGTATATCTAAACTTTGTAAACATCCCTGTCTATTTATTCTACGCTTGAAATGGTATATTATGTAGCACCCTGCATTTCAATTTGGTAGGTCCTCAGTTCAAATATTATAAGTAATACTGTCCTAGTATTGATAACCCTTCAAAAGCGACCAAAAATTAACAACAGAGTTTACATTTCGTCTCATCATAGATCGCTGTTTCATTTACTACTACAATGAACACAGATCGCCATTACAAATTTCTAATTTTATCATCATTTTAAGATGGAAATTTATCGTCTCCCTATTTCTGTCTCTGTAAAAGTATTGGGGCGATGGTCATTGTCCAGTCACTCTACCACCAACGCCTTTGCTTCCACTTATTTTTTGTATTGGCGTGGTAGACATCGACAACAAATTATATCACGTTTGAGAACCAGTTTGCATGTATCGTCTACACCGGAAGTATCGAGGACTATCAAAGCTTCGAAGCCATGTGACTGCAGTGTGTAAATTCAGAATAAAACGGTGTTCCGGTAGTATTCTGAAACTCTCCTATTTGACTTACGGAGTGAGTACCGGTACCAAACCACGGATACGTAACCCGGAGGTTGTTTATGTGTTGGTGATTGGCCAAAATCATGAGTAAAATGATTTGGAATATCTATAAGAATTATCTGTAATTATCACACAAAATTGAAAAATGACTATGGAAATTTCCGTGGTATGGGTACTGATAAAGGGTGTACTAGAAGTACAAATAAGCCATAGAAAGGCAATGGGAGCCTATATATTTTTATGGGTTAGAATTTATTAGCGCTTGGAATGAACATTCAAATGTTGGCGGATATTTGTCTAAAATCAATATAGTTAATTAGCGAGAGCGTGAAAGGTTCGTATAGGGGTTTATGGAAAATGAATTGTTACTCTTAATTTTCCTTATAACCGATGAATGCTTTAAAGCGCGCAATCTGATTGGTCGATAAAAATATCAGCAAAGTTATGGTTGGTCAAGAGGGAATTTGAAATCCGATTAAATCCCCAAAGTTGATACTGAGGTATACACACCAGAAAATATCAATCAGAGAACATCTAAATTCCCTATCATTTCATAAAATGTTTTTATACACCCATAATACAAACCACGGTTTGTTTCTTCCATCTGTCAACCTACTAATATTTTCCAAATTCTTGTTCTCCAAGAACCTTGCAAATGTCATAACATGTTCAAGAAAAGAAAAACAGGTACTGACAAATGCATTAAAATACTGAAACAAATAATTGAAATACTGAAACACATTCTACGAAAAAGGTTTTCCCTTATGCTATGGAAAAGGTGTTACTTTCACTAATAATGATAGCATTTTTAACAGTGACTTTCTTAGTACTGTTTTCCATGCAATTATACAAGTGATTGCTTTTAAAATATGCATCAGCACCATGGTGTCGTGTCTGTAAAAAGAAGAATTTCGGAAAAATAAAATCTTCCACTGAAGCATTTTCCAAAACGCGTCTCCTGCAGAACCGTTTATGAGAATGCACGAATCATTCCGGTTCATATTTCCTCGGACTTATTTGTGTGTTGTTGTTTTTCGAAATACCCAGGTGATTGAGACAAACTCTTTTTATAGTCATATCATTGTTCATGTTTGGAGCTGATCTCATTTTGCGAATATGTGCATGAATGTGCGTCTACAAGCAATGGGTTAATGAATACACACGTAACATTTATTCCTATCAAGCATACAAACGAACAGCATTCTATCAATTATTTAACAAAACAGCATACTCCTTTGTAGTAGTTTGACTTATATCATTCAAAAGGAGGCCGAGTTCACTTACAGTGATTTGATCATTTATTTAAAGTTCAGAACAGTTAAACTCATTTAACCCTGAAACTGTCATTTTTTGACAGGGATGTGAAAATCGTGTCGATACTCCTGGAAACATATGATTGTCTGATGTCTTCTTTTTAGAAAAATGAAACGACCATAAATCGTAATAAACATTTTGTATTTGAGGTTTTACTTTTAAAAAAATTATGAACTTTCATTACTCAAAATACGTATTGCTCTTATCGTCATGGAGGCATCATTGTATGCAGTTTCTCTACTTCTGACGATGTTTGGTGTCCGTTGATATATTTCATTCTTTCTTTAGTTCGCGTTAACTATATGGCTTCGTGTGCTTCTGTATATGCATCCACCACATTTCTTTATTACTTTATAAATTTTTTTTAGCAATGTAATTGCTTTCAGTTCTAACAATACACATAACACGTCATTTACGCCTTTTCAATATAGCGTCTGTCATACTCTCCTATTTGGATTGATTGAGCAGATTTTGTTCTTGATCACGAAATGTAATGACTTTATCTCATCCCCAGTATTCTGAGTTGAATAGACGCACATCTGGAATGGGTTTAGATTAGCGTGCATTCACTACTTCTAATCGTTCCTAGGACCATTCTGTAGCCTTTCTTTCATTTCCTGTTTTACTTTTATGGAATCTCTCCGTGATGAGAAGACTCTTTCTTCGTGTATTGGTGTTGGGTTACAATTTGTCTTGCTATGATTAACTTTTATTCTTAAAACACTTTTGATCTTCTGTGCCGCCACTCATCATTGCGTAGTTAGTGGGTAGATAGATAATGATGTATTAGGGTCCAACACAAATTCGCACGTTGAAATCATGTTATGTCTTTTAGGAAACAAGTGATTCACGCTTTGAAACCCAATGCTTTTGTGGTCACTGACAAAATGACAGCTTCAACAATGTGGTATTCGGATTTTTCAACAACAAAATTCCCTGAGCAAAAACGAATTTGAGGACAGATTTGGATAAGTCGGTCGCGTTGTGGCGTTGTGGCAAATCATTATTTTCATGTTCCCCCCATGAAATAGGTCGCGGCATATAATGTTACCCCTTTTCGTCCGTCACTCCGTCATAATTTTCCCAGACGCGTTTGCTGTGCTTTTAGATATTGAGCTAAATTTAGTATGGCTTTTAAATTGTTGACTTACAGATCAAATTCTCTATGTCGATCGACCTATTTTTACGAATGTTATTACCCTTATACTTCGAAAATGTCTAAATATTTAGTTTTCCTGACTTACAGGTCAAGGTTAACTTTAATGTCGATGAATCTATTCTTATGAAAGTCATTGTCTTTGGACTTTTAAACTTATTTACTGTTAATTCCAGAAATTTTTTTTTTCTAGTGTAGATAATGAGCTATATGATAGTGCGTACCTTTATTGTAATAGATTACAGATTAAGTTTCATTTGCTCATATACAATCTGCTTTAATCAGGGTCATTGTCATTGGACTTAAAAATATCCAAGTCAGTAAAAAAAAAATTCTGTTGGACTTTACGTGTACACATCAACAAAATCAACAAATGATGGTGATTTTTCCCCTATCGATTTGTTAACAAAGTTTGTTACACAACATTGCGAAAATACGCTATTTAAATTGAATTTTATACAAAATGTTATTTCATAGTCAAATTAGCTTTTGTATCTTAAATAGATACGATGTTCTATATTAAACCTTAGGGGAGTCTTTGCGATACCCAAGTTAATTCGTCTTCCTCTGTAGAAACTATACCATTTGTCAGACGTGTTTTTGATGACTGTATGTCGTGTTATTTTTTACAACCCGCAAATGTCCCTTCACTCACTGAAACACAAGTAGAAATCACAGGTTGTTAATTAAAGAACTTCGTTCCTCTTGTGTGAGGAGACAATTAAGAAATGGAGAAAATAGGGTGATGTGTTTAAAACATCTTCCTAAGAACCACTGGACCAGAAAAATCTAAGCCTGCCTGAAGATGATATCACAACACCACTTGTTTCTTTCCATAGCCTAAATATGATGGTTAATTTCACACTTAAGAAATAAGTTTCATTCATTCGCACAATGTTCACATCTGCATCGCATTCAAGAGGACATGAACTGCAACGCTTTACGCCAACATACTTTATGAAGATCGTTAGAGGGAAGCGATGCAGTTCATACACTCACGAATTCCTAGCCTTTAAAACAGACGTACTATATTTATCAAAATTCATAATCATACGCACGTTGTTCTGCTTTTACATCGCATTTATGATGGAATGGTTATCATTACAGTTGGTAAAGATACTGAAAATATAAATAAATGTTAGACGTTATGAGTTCACCCGAGTCACTCAGGTGACCTATTGTCGTGCGTTAACAATGGACCATTCTTAACTTCTTAATAACTACCATTCTATTTCTTTTCAAATTTGGAATGAAGCATCTCTGGGACAAGGGGCATAAACTTTAAATTTCAGGCCTCCTGTAACCCGGAGCCTTGGGATCGGGGCAAAATCTGCCAAAAATTTTCAAAAATCTTTTTTTCTACAACAATAAAACTAAATTCATAGTCATGCAGAACAGGTAGGCCTCTAACCACTGTAAATTTTATGATGCCCGGCGCGGGGTAGAGGTTGTGATGTTTGCCTACGGAATCAATTACGACGCTACATTGGCCCGCTCGAGTCCAGGGCGGGGTCAAATTTGGTGTATAGTGTTGATGTGTAAAAAATTTAATATTTCCATTAATGATACTTATACTAAATTAAAACTAAATATATAATTAGAAGGAGCAGGTTAGTTGGTCACGCTTTACCAAGATTGCAAATTTCATAATTTCAGGCTGTAGGGGTTTTGGTACCATGGTGGGGCCAACATTATTATAATACAGAGAAATATACAGGGGAATTCTCTTAAAATTTTACAACAAGAAAACGAGTATACAAATTGTCAGAATACAAAGTATCTGGTGTGTGAAGATGCCAGTTTATTCAAACAATGATCCTGGGGGATATAGTGGGTTCAGAACTGAGATTAAGCAATATACGGGATATGCGGGGGAAATTTATAAGTTTTCGTACTCGGTATCTTTTCAACGGGAAACAGAGACGATTTATCAGATCAATATGGATGTTGCAATATAGTGTCTTGTTTATTATAACTACGCCCCCCAGGGTCAGGGCGAGTCACAATAGCGTTTACACAGTAGTGAACAAAATGTAAGAACGTAATGAGAACTAAGTTCAATAACAGTATAATTTTGTACTATGTGGGTTAAGCATATAAAACTACTCATTATAACTTATTATAATTTTAACACCGAATCATAAATGCATGTACAAAAAATGTGACAGAAAATTATAATTTTTCTAGGCTTTAGAATATGTGGAGGCCATGCTTGAACTACGATTGGTTTGAGATAATTCATGTATGTTAGATATGATATATTTCAGTATTATATATACGAAAAATATATGGTTCATTCGTTTGCTGTCTCAAAACATGATATTTCATTCAAATTTAACAACTTATGTGAGGACTACATTCCAAAAGAGAAATTAATAACGGTGACGAAAATGGGTGTTCCTGTGCTATTTCAACATGGAAAATACCGTTTGTCATATTTTAATTGATTTGAAGAGTTTTAAAATATGAGAGTTGGGGGCGGGAAATGGTTATCAAATTACTTGTATCTTGTCCTTTAGGGAAATAAACCACAGTTTAAGTCTGCATTGCTATGCAAATACACTGATATAGCATTGTATATAGATTAAGAAAACATCGTTTGGTCAGGAGAAATATCTTGTTTCTGTTACAGACGGAAGTAATAGCGCAAGATCTGGATAAGTATGATTGATTTAATCGACAACCTGAATAATGGATGACTGGCCGATATCTTACTGTTATTCAGAATAGCCAAATGACAATCATACACAATTATGAAGATGTGACATAATGATAGAGCTGTGAATCGCCAAATTCATGCAGATTGGTTTTGAGATACACGTGATAATTAATTTTTTTAAAATGTTTTAGTTAAAGATTCAACACACAATCAACAGTATTACGAGTTAAAAAGGTTCATCCAAAATATTTACTGCAACATAGAGTGGTGGATTATAGTTTTATTTCTCCACACTACCGGTGTATTATGTATTGGAATTCGTTGTGGAATAACATTTAATTCGTTTTCAAATAATAAATTCATTGTAACTATTAAACATCCCGATGAGTTAGTTTCTTTAGATTACAGCCTGGTCTCTAGTGATCTTGGTAGAATTCGTCTGTCAGTAACATTGCTATCATTCTTTGTTTCAGTCTAAAAGCCTTTGTATTTAATAAACCCCCAGAGCTAACGTTTTTCTTGGAGGTATATTTCTCTTGGAGTCATATCTGGTGAATTTCAGGGCCACGAGAGCAGTCTGGTCGCATGTCTTTTGACGTAGCAGAGCACTTTAGGCCATATCACTTGGGATTTGGCCAGTAAGTGATTGGGGGAAGGTTGTGTTTAATTGCCAATAAATTTGTTTTTCGGTTCTGAATAGTGAAAGCAGTTTATAGTTTTAGGACTGAATTCCATTTTAATCGGTTTCCATTTTGTAATTTAATTTTCATTTAATTCACACATGACAAAGAGAATTCCTCTCAGAAATATAAATGAGTACTACGTTTTGATACTGTGTTTAATACGAAACTGCTTCTCCTTCCTCTGGTTTCATTCTACCAGAACTTGTTCATTTGCTCTCGATTATTCATAGCTTATGTCACTTTGGCAAATTAATTTTCTGTCAGTTGTTGGGTTCAGTTGAAAGCCACCGCTCAACTAGAATGGCAAATTTCCGTCCTCTACAAATTTGTTAGTATTTATAAGGGTTGACCAAAAACACACTAACTGATAGAACGTTGCACAATAATAAACTTTGGTATTATTAATATGAAAAATAGTAAAAATACATGTATTAGTACATGATACTGATAGGGCTTGATGAACGGCGCTTTATTACATTTGTTCTTCATATAATTACTTCAGAAACAATTATCATGTACAATCACTTATATGGCTGAGGAAATTACAAAACTTGCTTTACGCCTCCTTGAGAGTTTCCTCTCATATTGACAAGTCACCAGCTGTAAGCAAAGTGTCACAGACAGTGCATGGCGCTCAGAGCCCTGGCAGTGAGAATTTCCCAAATCCTGCCGCAACACGGAATCTTGGTATTTATAGGTTTTATTCAAAAGACCAGCGACTCTCACTTTTAAAAGCCAAGCATTTTGCGAAGGAGCACTCGCTACCTATTTTCACGTTTTAGGATTGACGAGGCCAAGACAGGAAGTGAATAACCACTGGGCTACCGCGGCCGGTCTAATCCTGCATGCATTTGTAAACACTTCAAATTTCGCACATTTATTTAAAATCCTATGCTGGTTAAAGACATGTACGCTCTAAAATTCCTTTTTCTGCGAACTTTTTAGACAAACTTCATACAAGATGTTATCTACACGTTTTAATCTTGTATTTTTCGTGTCCATATGATATTTCGCTTATGGATTAGAGAAGGGTTTTGAGAATCGAGGGCATGTTATAAGAATGTAGTAGGTCTCCTTTTAGGGAACTTCCTTCTATGGGTGAATATCTTCAGTGAGTTACGGTTACTAACAACCGAACTATTCTCGAAATGCCGACCTCCATAACGAACTCTATGTAGCCAACGCTCTTAAGATCTTTGCGTGATCTTTTCGAAATAATACTCATGATTTACCTGTTGTTGCAAGAAAATAACATCAAGAGAGAAGAGACTATAACTGCACATCCGGCTATTATTAAAAGCTGCGGCTAAATACCGGACCACTGATCGGCGATGGTAAATTAATGCGAATACTGACATATCGTCTTGCTCTAAATCAGCAAACAAGACACATTTGACAGACCCGATCTTAAAATTTGTGCTTAATATGATACTTCATTTTTCGAAAGTTCGGATGCATTTCATGTAGGAAAACATTGAACAACCGCTCCCGTTCGTGTAGTCTATAACGGATCTATAAAGATCAAAGTTTAGTTCTCTCATCCCATTTACGAATTAGGAATGTTGCAGTGGGGTTTTTTTACTGTCATATACGTTCAATTACGAATTCCAATAATTACGAATTCTATATTTTATAGGATTTGGACACCAACTTGTTCAACGACTTGACGAGTTGGGGTTCACAGTGTTTGCCGGATGTCTGTCTGATAAAAGCCGGGGAGCAGAGACATTGAAGAGAATGTGTACAAAACGTGTTCACATTTTACAACTTGATGTCACAAAATCTGAAGACATCTTACAGGCAAGGAAAACCATCCAGAAAGACTGGAAATCCTCTGGTAGGAATGAGTCATACACTTTTGGAGGAAATACACACAAGTACATTTAACCACTGCAATGCTGTTGTTTGTTGAATCTCTTGTCATTATATGGAGACGAATTAGTATATGAGAAAATCGAACCATACATGTTTTAAATGACACTCCAATACAAATCCATTTTGCCAAGGATTTTTTAAAGTCTTAATTTAGTGTTTCCGGTCGTATTGGACAAAATATATTTCCTATTCTTTCTAAAGATTACCATTTAGATAATATTGTTCCTACTATATCAAAGATTTCATTTCTGTACACGAATTTATTCTTAGTATTGCTTCATTCTCAGTTATACATTATCTATATCATCAATTATTTACCAACGTCATTCATTTTTCTTCTTTTATTTACCTGGAGCGATGTTGGAAAAGTCTACCACCTCATGGTTACAGCGACCCGTCCATTTCATTTCGTAATAGCTTCCGGTGACTTCTCGTTCGATCGTATATTTAAGAAACCTTTAAGCGATACCGCCCAGTCTTCTAGAATGTACGATTATTATTTGGTGACCTTTAATCAATTATGTTTAGTAGAGAAGATAATGACTTTGGACAGATAAATCACTCAACAATCCAAACCCGAGATATACTCTGCAGATGAACGAAAACAACTTGTATTAAAACATGAATCTTGTTACGACTAGTGGGTTCAGAAAACATTTACATGTATTATATCTATTGGTCTGGAGACGTATATCCCAAGGAAATCCGATTTATTTGACAAAACACAATTTTGAATATTTACGAGATTTTCAGGCAGACTGCAATTCTGTGTTGCAGGGCTCTGGGCAGTCGTTAACAACGCTGGCATTGACAGCTTTGGGGATATCGAGTTTTGTACTATGGATATGTATCACCGAGTGGCTGAAGTCAATTTGTTTGGAATGATTCACGTCACCAAAGTCTTCTTACCATTAGTTAGAAAGTCTAAAGGTATAAACAGACAAATACATAGTTTCATTTAGACTTATGCAATATGCAATATCAAATAGAGATTTTTACAAGCATTTATGCCACAGAGCAATCTTTTACATAAATGGAACCATAAAGAGAATAATGATACTGTGTAAAGGAAAACTTCCATGGAATCGGACAACTGTGTAAAGGAAAACTTCCATGGAATCGGACAACTTTTAAATGCTTTTAAACATTGTTGAAACAAAATAATTAAAAGTATAACATTGTAAAGGAAGAAAAACCCATAAAAGTTCCAAGGCTTATTTCAAATCTGATTCCTTAATAATATTTATCTGCAGTTTTTCTTCATGAAACAAATAAGCCTCTTTTGATGTATGTGAAAATAGTTATTTTCATTTCTTGTTTCTTTAAATTGTATTTGTGGAAGTAAATGAGAAGAAAAACATTTACAGTGCACTCTCTGCTGCAAACCTTTGATCTTAGTAAAACGGGGATCTTAGTTTCGGACGATTCCACTGCGGAACATGGAGACAACATAAACCAATTCAGTATAGATCTAAATTTGAAGAACATAACTAAAGCCGATGCTGCCATCTTTAACTGAAATAATCTTAAACTTGGCGCAAAATATACAAACAAACTATGTCTTAAGGACGGGACAATAGTCTTAAACATGGCGTATATCATATAAACAAACTATGACTTAAGGACGGGACAATAGTCTTAAACATGGCGTATATCATATAAACAAACTATGTCTTAAAGACAGGACATGGCGTATATCATATAAACAAACTATGTCTTAAGGACGGCACAATAGTCTTAAACATGACGTATATCATATAAACAAACTATGACTTAAGGACGGCACAATAGTCTTAAACATGGCGTATATCATATAAACAAACTATGTCTTAAGGACGGCACAATAGTCTTAAACATGGCGTATATCATATAAACAAACTATGACTTAAGGGAGGCACAGTAGTCTTAAACATGGCGTATATCATATAAACAAACTATGACTTAAGCGCGGCACAGTAGTCTTAAACATGGCGTATATCATATAAACAAACTATGACTTAAGCGCGGCACAGTAGTCTTAAACATGGCGTATATCATATAAACAAACTATGACTTAAGGACGGCACAATAGTCTTAAACATGGCGTATATCATATAAACAAACTATGACTTAAGCGCGGCACAGTAGTCTTAAACATGGCGTATATCATATAAACAAACTATGACTTAAGGACGGCACAATAGTCTTAAACATGGCGTATATCATATAAACAAACTATGACTTAAGCGCGGCACAATAGTCTTAAACATGGCGTATATCATATAAACAAACTATGACTTAAGGACGGCACAGTAGTCTTACAATGTAAACAAGGCATAAACACACCGACTATGCGAACATTATGTTCAGAGAGAGCAGTTTTCCTTTCTTAATCAAATTTAAGTATAGAATTATTATCTTTCGTAATTCAAAACACTGAACTACAAGACAGCTTGGTTGTTTGGAGGTATAAAATTATCATCTTTCGTAATTCAAAACACTGAACTACAAAAACAGCTTGGTTGTTTGGCGGTGAAGATTGTCAACATCGAATATACGAACGTACAGGCGTAGAATTTGCAAGAACAGTTGGTGGTATAATGATGTCACACCTAGCATCGTGTGTTACCACTTCATTACAGGGATTTGTTCCGCATTTGAACAATATCCATAGCAACAATGTATTGAATTTATTCACCATGCTTTATTTTGTTGTTGTTGTTGAAGGTAGAATCATTAATGTGACAAGCGTAAAAGGTCTTCTCTCGCGTCCCACAATATCTGTGTATGGAGCCACGAAATTCGGCGCTGAAAACTTCTCCGACTGTCTTCGTCTTGAAATGCGCAAATTTGGTGTCAAGGTGTCCATCGTTGAGCCTGGAAACTTTGGGGGATTAACGGGAATAGTTAAAGACCAAAATGTAATTAATGAAATAAAGTATAGAATTATTATTTTTGCATTGATATAATTATTGGTTAATACTACACTGTTAGGAGGATTGTTTTATACTCACAAAATACAGGTGTACACATGTATATCGTATTGATTTATTTCTATAATAATTTTTTTTTGTGTGATCATACTTTCATTTTAATAATAATTTGATCATCCACAGAAAATAGCATAATTAATTACATGATTATAAGATATTAATTGCAACAATTTGCAAAACAAAAAATAAAACAAAAAACAAAAAACAAAAACAAAAAACAAAAACAAAAAAACAACTAAAAAAGAAAAAGAAACCCAACAACTAATCACCCGTCTAAATCCTGTTTTTTCTTCCAGCTTAAGCGTCTCATGCACGAGATGGAAATGATGTGGGAACATGCTGAGGATGATGTTAAACAAGCTTATGGAAGAACACATTTAGAGGGACAATTTACAGGTTTACATAAAGCCTTAGAAACCTGTTCCCCGACGATGAAGCCAGTTATGGATGCTTTAGAGGATGCCCTAGTAAATGAGAGACCCTCTGTCCGGTATCTTGTTGACGGTGGGAGAGGACTGGTCGACTGGTACAATGTATGTGCATATTTGAGAAATCTGATAATCTTTAATCATTCTTGTTTATCTATTATTCTTTAAGTTTGTGTGTTATAAGTCTTATATTTACATAAATTCTGAGTAAACACAATAACCCTTCTCCTTTCCATTATATTCCCCCTGGGGATCCGGGTTGTTAGAATAGATCCTCGGTACCCTTTGCTTGTCGTAAGAGGCGACTAAATGGGTTGGTCCGTCGGATGAAACCGCAAAATTCGAGACCCCGCGTCACAACAGGCGTGGCACGATAAAAATGCCTCCCTGCTCAAAGGCCATAAGCGCTGAGCAGAGAATTTTGCAGCCCTTCACCGGCATTGGTGACGTCTCCACATGAGTGAAAAAATCTCGAGCGGGACGTTAAACAATATATAATCAATCTATCTATCTATTATAAGCTTACATGTAAATTTATGATGGTGACAGGGTTTTGGTTTAAATGTGTGTGGAATTAGATCTGAGTTTATACAATTAACTCCAATAAATTCAAATAAAAAGATGCAATATGAAACTGGTATCCAGTTTGGGTTATCTCAACTTTTGGAGGAAAATATTGATATATACTCTGCAAAAAAAGAAACGCATAATGGATTTTTTAAGATTTTAGTAGATGTATTTTGGATTATGATTTTACAATAAAAAATGTAGATATTCACTAGAATTGTTTCAATTGAAAAAAATTACAGTCCAAACCTTAGATATTGGTGAAAAAAAAGTCAGATCATCACAGTTAAGAACACTTCCTGTCACGTTTAAGTTAGTACCGTGTATGACCACCTCGAGCTGCCAACACAGTTCTGCATCTCCTTGCCATAGAGTCAATCAATGTTCTTACGTTATTGCGTGGAATTGTTCGCCATTCCTGTTGTAACATTTGACGGAGCTGATCGAGGGTCTGAGGCGGAGGTTGGCGCAGGCGCACACGTTTATCCATTTGGTCCCATAAGTGTTCAATCGAATTCAAATCCGGTGATTTGGAAGGCCATGGTAGCACATTAATGTTGTTCTGCTGAAGGTAGTCAATTGTTAAGCGGGCTGTGTGAGGCCTAGCATTGTCATGTTGGAATAACTCCCTCTGTCGGTCAATTACGCGCATAAGGTGAGGTTGGAGAATTTCGTCTCTGTACCTTTGAGCCGTTAAATTGCCCGGGACATGTACCAGTTCTGTTTTACGGTCATTAGAGATCGCCGCCCACATCATGACGCTACCTCCACCGAAGCTATCCACTTCTTGGACACACGAGGAAGAGAAACGTTCATTCCTGCGCCGGTATACACGGATTCTTCCATCACGTTTCTGTAGCAGAAAACGGGACTCATCGCTGAACCAGATTCTACGCCAGTTGCGGAATGTCCAGCCCCTCAATCTGTTGCACCATCGGACTCTTTCTCGTCTGTGTAACGGTGTCAAAACTGCTCCAAAATACGGTCTTCTGGGTCTAATGCCATATTGTCGAAGTCGGTTGCGGACTGTCTGCGAGCTGATTCTTCTCAATCCAGGTATTCCGACTGCAGTAGCTGTTGCAGCAACGGTTCGATTCCGTAGATGAAAGACCCGGATGTAGCGATCTTGTCCAGGAGTCGTAATGCGAGGTCGCCCACTCCTCGGTCGGTCATTAGTAGAGCCAGTCTGCTGGAATCTGTTCCACAGCCGAGAAATTGTGCTCTGATTTACGTTTTCAGTTCGTGCAATCTCACTTTGGAATACTCCGGCCTGGAGACGGCCAATGACGATATTTCGAGTAGCAGGGTCCAACCTTGGCATGGCAGCATTTTAACGTTATGATGAATTCAAGCTTCAAACTTCGTCCTTTTATACGCTTTAATGTAGTGGTTGAATTAAGCACAAAGTTCTCGTGAAAAACGTAAGCCAAATTCCATGGCGATAGAGGTGATGTGCAATTTTAGAGAGTCGCCGAGCTAATTTGGCAGAGAGCCAAATCAAATGAACAGACCTTTAAAGTTTCATACTTACCTGTAAAAAATCAATTACTCAATTGACCATTTCAGTTTACCTGGTGAAATACATAATTTGCATTTTTAAAATTTCAAAAGGGCTATGCGTTTCTTTTTTTGCAGAGTATACATTCTTGCTAAAATATTCTCTGGCGAGTGACAGTGTCATTACTGAATAATGAGATATATCAGCGTATTTTTCACAAATAATTATTTCGTACCGTATTATGTTATAGCCATGGATACTGCCTTTCACTTTCAGTTCTATGCTCGCATACATTATTATTTGCCGAGTGAATGGATGGATTTCGTTATTGACAAGTCTTGGAATAGAGGAATCCGATAAATTAGCAACTGCCTGCCTGTGTAATACAGCCCGTAATGGATGAACGTCCGATACATGACGAGGCCTAACGAGATTAAATTTGATTTATATTATGGATTATGTAAGCCACTGTAGACGTGTTTTTATCTGTTGGAATTTGAACTTCCAATACAATTGGGTTTTTTTTTTCTACAACAGAGCGAGTGATAAGACCTGCTCTCTATTTTTTTCGCAAGGTGATTGTGGGTTTTTCTCCGATGGGTGAAATTTGTATTCTGCATCGCAGCAAATATACTGTGGTCTTTTTATCTTTAATTCTATTTCTCTATAATGAAATACAAAATCTCACGCAATTGTGGTTTCTTTCATCTAGCGATTGCATGGGTCATTGAAAATTTATGTCACCTATAAAATGTTTGACTGTGACATATTCTGTAGTTGACAGTATCTGTAACTCATTATGAAGGTATCATGTATGGTTTCCATAGGAAATGTAATGCTATGGTTGTCATAGTAACCCCTCTTATCAACTTTCCATAATATATTCTTTTTATTTTTACATATGTTGTAACATATGTCAGTAGACTTTTTATTTTTACATATGTTGTAACATATGTCAGTAGACTTTTTATTTTTACATATGTTGTAACATATGTCAGTAGACTTTTTATTTTTACATATGTTGTAACATATGTCAGTAGACTTTTTATTTTTACATATGTTGTAACATATGTCAGTAGACTTTTTTCTAGAAAATATCAATATTGGTTATCAGGGAGGTACTATGAGCACATTGTTACATCTCTATATAAATGCTGTAGTTGATAATGTGGATAAATATGGATCCTACATGCATGTTTTAACTCGTATTAAAACTGTAAGTAGTGAACTGATGTTTATTATTGAATTAATTCCACAAAGAATGGTAGTACCGTTGCTTTGGAGATGTATTTAGTACTTTCTGTTTGAAATTCCTTGTATTCATGCACCTGTAAATATTTGTTAAAAACAATAATTTCATTTCTTGGATATGAGTTTCTATGAAATTAATGTGTAATTTTGTTGCATATTATGAAATAGTTCCTGCTAGGGCACATGATAAAATCCTCAGCAGAGATGAAAAAAGAACGAAATGACACAATGAATTTTCACTTGTATATCATTTTTAACTTATATTTTTCTAAAAAACATTTACCTTTTACCCAGCGTCTCGTTATATCCCACAAGTCTTTGTTGACATCGTTTATCATTACTGAAACTCAAGCGCGTGACGCATTTCCGGAATCAGTCTCCTTTAGATACCATATGAATAAAACACGTGGTGCTTTGCAATCACTACCTTAAAAGGGAACTGTGGAAATGCCACTGTTCAATATGATTTTTTTTAAATAAAAAGGAACTTTTTGGTACTCAGTTATCTTCAGAGATATACAGAATGTGTATGAGTAATAATTGATCTTACAATAGGAATATCTAGGTGCTTTTATTATTCATACCAATGTACCTGCATATCAACAACAATTCAATATCTGAATATTGACTTTTGATTAAGTCAATGGTGTGTTTATCAAAACTCCAGGATTATAAGATAATAAAGCTTGTTGTTACAAAATGAGAGTGCAAACTGATAATGCTTACCTGGTTATTATGTATTTTGTTTGTGCTCATAAAACGATTTCTGAAGGCTTCCTAATTTGAATATTTGACAAAGCACCATACAAAATTAAACATGAGACGTTGCAACGGATTTGGAGGTATGTCGTGTGGGATTGCATCAACGTAATCAAAAAGACTCACCGAATACTTGTCAAAGCCGTGTTTCCAATGGGTTCAATCAAACTACAGGTATAACAGCAGTGGATCTCTTCTCTTTTACTTCATATAATGATCGTAGCAAAGTATCCAAATGCTTCATTGATAATGTCTGTACTTTCTGACAGCATGGAGATTCATTACAATATTTTCATTCAGGTACTTCTCTATGAAAAAAGCATGTTTTTACTGTAAGGACTGTCAATCGTCTCGTTATTTTTTTTCTTAATGTATATAACGATAATCAGTGTGGTTCTGGCAGCTGTGCATAGTTACGAAAACAAATCCTGGTTGCATGTGACTGTAATAAGCGAGACAAAATGAAATCTCAAAGTTCGAGACATGGAACATCTATAATCAGATTATAACGAAAACTATACTTATTTTAACTTTAACATAAACTTTTAAATGAAACCTATTTCAAAGCGAGCATCGGTTTCCATTAATTTGTATGCACGTACACGGAAAAATATTGTTGGTTTGGTCAATATTTTTCTCGTTTTTGAATTTTCATGAACGTTTACATACGTTTGCTTTATGTTCAAAATAAAGATCTAGCATTTGAAAATTATTCATTATACTGCTTTCAAAGAGTTGGTAGTTTTCATACAGAGAAAGCGGCAAATGCAAAGCAACAAATCGCTAAGCCAGTAGACACTGAACAACGAGAAATAATGGCATTCTACCTATGTCTCCGAACAATGTTATTAAAACTAAAGCATACAACACAATACCAAAGGTTTTTATTTTCAGAATTGAAAGGAGAACGACACTAGTCTTTCCGTTGATTACTATACAGACAACCGTATAAAGAATTATATTTTTCCGATAATTTGATCACGTGGTACTAAAACACATTGCATGTATCTATCGTACTTCTGTCTTTTTTCAGTAAGTAGTACCGAGGACAGGCAATGCACCTACTGCCTAATCCTATTCATGTTTTTTATAAACACATATTGTTGAAAAATTATTTGAGTACTTATTCAGAAGAATCTTGAGAAAATTATAAATTTAATGAACATAATAGTATACGAGGTCGTCAAACAATGGTTATCGACCATTTAACAGACCTACAATTATTTAAAAAACATGCGACAACTACTGTGGCATCCATGAACGCTGTTTTGCATAACTATCATGCAATGACTTTAAACACGAAAGCCTTTGGCAGGATCATTTCACCATTTCCCTTCGCTGAGGTCACTTTATAAAATTATTTAAGCATAAAATTCTGTTATACGACCGTAAAAAAGTCGTATTGTTCTTTGTTTGTATATGATGTCAATCATTACAAATGTAGATAGAAAACCGTTTTTATCTCATTTTCTATAATTTTCAGATACATTATGAGAATTCTGAGTAGGTGCCCTTTGAAATTCTTGTCAGTTATGTTCACTTTCATTCTAAAATCCACGAATTATTTCTTCTAAATTGTTGTCACATGCTACATCAAGACATATTTATATCTTTAATAGAAAAAATACCATGTTTCTGATTTTGTTTTGGTGAAACGGAGTTGTAAAATATGGCGATAAATGTATTTAAAGTGACAAGATCTAATAATCCTAAAATACTGCAGAAAATAGTTTTACCATTACCAATCAAGATTTAATTATTTTTAATTAAATCACAAGTTGTGTCATATATTGGTCCGATACAGTTTCGTTAAGTAGTAAAGTTTAACCTCAGAAATGAAAGAAAAATAAATCTAAGGCCATCTAAAACATGACAGAAAGTTAGCAGCTGCCTTATTTTCATGTTTTTCTTTAGAAATAGCAGTAATCTAACAGTTAGAGCGTTTCGGAACGTTATATCAGTGAATATATATATATATATATATATATATATATATATATATATATGTGTGTGTGTGTGTGTGTGTGTGTGTGTGTGTGTGTGTGTGTGTGTGTGTGTGTGTGTGTATGATGTATGTTTGTGTATATATATATATATATTCCAGAAGTGCATAATATCGGGAAAATATCTCCGTATTAATCAGACATCAAAATCCAAAATATAGAATTTCTGTATACAAATAAATTTAAAGGTCAACAGGGAATGCTTACTCTTACTAGGTACCTAGTATCTGTGTACCCAGAGGTCCGTATTTGCCCTACTATTAATTTTGTATTCTCTACGGGAATTATGAGATTGATCACTGTTTGTTATCTTCACTTTTTCATCTGTAAATTTCACACACAATTTAGAATTGTATAACATCCGGATTAGAAAGGTTTTGTTTGTATATTAATTCTTAATAGACATTATATAGGAACCTGAAACTTCAAAACATACCAAAATAACGCGGTTAAGCACTACAAAGCGCATGACCGCGTCTAAGATTTATAATGACAGAATATTAAGCTTCTCGTTAATCAAATATAATTAATTTTAGAAAGATCCGACGGTCGGAAAAGCAATTCTACCATCCGGCGTTGTTTTTCATGTTTTCTTGTCATGACAAAACATCGAAATTACAGACTTAATCAACAGAAAGTAATTATGAGCTTTATTCTGTCATCATTATTCCATATTTTAATCTTTGATATATCGCTTTTACTTTGTTGCATGTCAACTAAAGGACCACCTATCCCTAAATTACTGTTTATTTGGTCCGGAAAAGATAATGTTATGTCTCCAAAATTGTCTCCAAGATTGATCACCTTCAATTTACTAATTGACATAATTCCAGACTGACCAATCCGGCGTTTTATATTTATCCTTCAATGATTTCTTTTGATAAACTAGTACTATTTCTTAAATACTCATTTTTCTCTGATGCAGTAGGATTCACATTTTCATCATACACCAATGTCTTACGATACTAAAATTAACTCTGGCACACATTTTGAATTTGTTAAGAAAGAAAAAAATACACATACAAAATTTGATCATTGAATAAAAATTAAAACCAGTTCAAATTGTTCTAAACTTACTTTATGATTTACAAACCTTTTCATCGCTTTTCATATTTAAAGTCTTCTTTTTTATGTTTGTTTGGGTGGGTAGGTCTTTGGTGTTGTTTTAATCATTAAGGTTTTTTTTCTTTTTTTTGGGGGGGGGGGGATCTTTTCGTTACAATGGATTGAGAGACAATATTTCTTTATCAGTTGTTTGAAAATTCCTACCCGATAACTAACCGAACGGTTAATAAGTTATACAATTTTATTTATTTGATTTGCGATAAAGAAATAGCAATGAAACTCAGATGCACGTGTATTTAACATGCTCGCAACGTAATCAATAGAACAGAGATATCTCGTGTCATGGCTCTACCCCATGATTATCACTAATACACCAGGTGACTCTGTATATCTAACTTGGTGGATAAAGACTTGATATTAGGCAAATACAAAGTGCAAAAGTCAAAGACTAATTTTTCCTGACTCTAGTTAACTGTAGGGTTATATGATTCTGCAGAACAGTAACCTCACATTTCGTTTAGTACTTAGATAATTAATATTATAGAAGCACGAGAAGTAACACGTTTAATGAAATTCTGTTATCATGCGAACTTGCTAGGCTTGTTGGTAAATATGTTAGATTAAGAAAGTTGGAGCTTGCGCTATATGTATCGTTGTGGTGCATTTTCGGAAATTATATTCCTATAATCTTGACTGGCGTTGGCAAACTAACAAACATGTATTGAAGAACAAATCATTGTATCAAAGATAATGTGGTACTGACTCTACGTCCATTAAAACATGCAGAAAGAAAAAATAAATTAACACAATCAAATATAGCAATTATAAAGAAAATATGAAACAAATGTAAATGTTATCTAAAAACACAAACTTGCCATGGAGGAGTTCAAGTATTGCAATCACCCGAGAATCCTTTTCCCTGATCGATTTACTCAATGCTGAAAAAAAAGAAATTGCATGCAGAGTACATGGAATAACAGTGGTTCAACCATAAATTGGTTTATGCCTGTCCACAATACTATAAAAACCGAGATGTGCACAGTAACATTTATATTAGGATCTAAAGGCACAATAGAACAATAAATGTTGAAAATTAATTTTTTTTCTTATACCAACCCAGTATTTTCTGTTACCGTTTCATGTAATTACATCAACCCAACCCTTGGAGGCGCCTATCATTGTAACACCTTTAATTTCTTTAAAATAAAAGATTAAAAATTATCAAGTTTAAAAGTTTTAATGTTGATTAAGCATTTAAAACAATTCAAACAGGTAAACTACAACAATATACAATCGGCGTAGGCGCATCCCGTCTATTACCGCCATGTTTATTTCTGTAAGTTGAAGGCGTGTGAATACCATCGGGTTTATAGCGTGATAAATCCGACAAGTACTTTTTATTTTAAAAAAAAAAAGAAAAAGTAAATGCAAATATTGATTCGTGTTTCAGTAGATCTACTTGATATAAAACAAAATTCGAGGGCTGTTTGATACGTGATGTGTATTGTAGCATAGTGCGATAACGCTTTGCATGATTTCGTGGATGATGATATTTTTGAATAGCTCTATTCAATACTCAATAGCTCAATTCAAAAACGACGCTCTGTGACAGAATTTAGGCATGTCCGTCTAATTCATGATAATGTGCCATCACACATACATCTGAGCTTGTGAAGCAATTTTTTAAGTCGGCGGAGGTTGCTCTCTTGCCACACCCACCATACTCTCTAGATCTAGCCCTATGAGACTTTTTCCTTTTTCTAAAACTTAAAAAATTCTTATGTGGTCGCCATTACAAGTCCCGACAAGGCCTTGGCTCAGTCATCAATCAGTGCTTCAGATTTCTGCCTAAATCAGCGTACCGTGACCATTTCAGAAATGGATCCAGCGATTGAAATTATGTATTTCAAACCGCGGAGAATACTTGGAAGGGATATAATGTTCATTTCACTATTTGAGTCGAATGCTTTTGAGATATCGTACAACACACATTACATATCGAACAACCCTCGTATTTCAAAGCACAAATTGGACATATTCAGTATTTGACGTTGTATTTGATGCTATTGAAAAACTACAACATTTTGAATTTTCATCATAAGACCACTGCTTACTGAAACCATTCACTCTTTCCTGGCCGTGTATGTAATTAGGATAATGAGGGAATGTATCTAAGATACATGTTTACAAGAGTTGTTCAAATGTCTGAAAAATATGAGGCATAGACTACCTTAATGAAACTGAAAGAAAATCAGAACATACAAAATATCGAAAAACTGAGATACACTGTGGGTGAAAATACACAAAATTCAGCATAAATGCTTCAATACTGTCAGACTGAGTGACGCTGAAATTAGATTACTAAGTGTCATTGGAGTTTCCTGCATCACCTAAAATCAATGATTATCTTATATCGGGTGTCACTAGCATCCTCCATACACCGACGTCCAAGGAACAATTGTTTTCCCTCTGGGAAGAAGGAACGAAATGAAAGGTTAGGACAAGATAATGTTCTAGATAAAACATCGTTTTGAAATTCTGAATATCTAGACATCTGAAATGAAACAAAGGTGTAAATAAAAATTATGTCCTGCAGCATCATTATGAGTACATTTTTAAATAAAAAAAACATCGAAAACCAAAAGTTTCAAATGAGGTGAAGAAGATTTAATTACGTTTCCAGAAACACCCTGAACAAACTTACTGGAATTCCGTAAAAGCGTTACATACAGCTGATTCCCAAATATGATTTTACTTTTTACATCAACCTTATCTAGTCGCCTGAATATACAACTACGGGCACATGGTCCACGTCGCTTGCCTGAATCACCACGGTCCAGCTGTTGTCTTTTCTAAAAGATATTTCAATCTTTATTTTACCACATAATGTGACCCTAACCTAGCCCCAAAAGATCAAGGCCTAACCGAACTTGAATTTACACAACATGGAGATATCTCAAAAATATAAATACTATAAATAGTTCAGAATATATTGAATAGGTTGGGTTTTGTTAAAAGTAGGTCAACTCTAAGGTCAAGATCACATGGTTGAAAAAACTTTATGAAATATGAAAGCCCTATTATTTACCATTCAAAAGTTATGAACAAGATTAATGTTTCGGAAAGAGAAGACAAAATAATATATCCCCAACTGTAGAAAAGTCACGTGACTGGGCGAAGGAAAGAAGTTTTCGCAATCACTTGTACTCTTAAACTGTCTTGTGATTTTTTACCTTCTTGACAACGTATTGAAGTATTCTTGTGCAGAAATCAACTTTTCAAAAAGTGATATTTTGGAGATCTTCACATCATATGCAGTTCTGTGTGGTGAGTACGTATTCACCTGTGTTCACCTATAGATATTCCTCGTGAATCATTGCTAAAACGTTCTACAATGAAAACATTATCTAAGCCAGTTTATCTATAGAAGCCCAATGAAATTCAGAATAACAGGGGAAAAAAAATTCAGACTGTAAACTTATGGAAAGTGTTGTTCGGTCAGTTGGAGACACGGTATGTTGCATTCAGCTGGATCGTGTTCTTTGGTGAGTGTACCTGACCGATGATGCAAGTAAACAAACACTTATAGAGCCAAGAGACGATATTGACAATCAAAACTTCAGTGTGTACGGTCAGAATCCCTACGCTACTGGGTTAAAGTAACCCGAAGACAGAGATCTTAAAGTTACTATGTCAGGTTGCCTTTATCTGTAGATGACGGGGAAATTTTGGCGATGCTAACGATGGTCGGTGCTGACTCTACAAGCGCTTTACAGTACGAAAAAATAAGAAACCCAGTAACAAAAAAGATGACCAGTGCGTTAAATGGGAACTGGTACATTTACATTATGCCTTTGCCTATCCACACCTTGTGTTTCATATAGATATACTTCCACTATTGCATCCAAGTTATTTAATTATAAACAGACGTTGCAGTGTCTTGATATTGAGCAATTACAACGAAGTCCTCCAAAGTGTTCGTGTTCTTCTTCCTCGTTTAATTACAGTCCCACTGATCATATCATTACAGGAGACATAAATATTGTACAAAATGAAGACCTTAAGTCCCTGATTTTAAAAGGTCCTAAATTCCGAGAACCTCGCTCATTTAGATGGCGACATGATTTCATGGCCATCATGAATTCTGTGGAAGAATATGCCAGACGTTGGACGAAATCTGCAGGAGAGGAACTTGACACTTTGTCTGAGGGGATAAAAAATATTCGAAAATTGTTAAAATCCCGCATTCACCATTTGATGGGGAAAATGCGCACTTTTTATCCTTCTGTTTTTAAGAAAGCAGAAGTGACGAATGAGTTACGTAGAATACATGAAAACTGTGCTCGTACCAGCGGATAAAGCAAGTAACAACATTGTCTTTGTTTGTAAAAGTTACTATTATAAATGTCTTTCAAATGAACTGGGATTTACTTCAACATCTGGGAATCCTATTTATATTCGAAGCAATCTTACAAAGGATGAAATTCTTCATAATCATCTTTCAGTTTTAAATACTTTTGACATTCCTAAGAATCAGAATCAGTTTGAATTACCATACCTTTATTGGATTCCGAAATTACATAAAAATCCTTACAAACAAAGATACATTGCTGGTTCCAGTAAGTGCTCCACCAAGCCTTTATCTTTATTACTAACTAAACTGCTAACAGCTATTAAAGAATCACTTCAGAGATACTGTTCCACTACATATTCCAGAAGTGGTGTCAATCAGATGTGTATTCTCAAAAACTTTAAGGAACTTTAGGAAAATCTAAAGTCTCAGGATTTTTCTAAAATTGACAGCATCAAAACGTATGATTTCTCCACACTTTATACAACAATTTCTCAAGATAAATTAAAATCTAGACTTTTTCAGATAATAGACAATTGCTTTTTGAACAAAAATGGCACTCGAAAATACAAATTTCTAGTGAATGAAAAACAAGGTACATATTTTGTTAAGACACCACTCCGATAGCCCGCACAAGTACTCTGAAGCAGACATTAAGAGTATGCTTGGCTATCTTGTAGATAACATTACGTAGTGTTTGAAAACCAAGTCTTCCAACAATCCATTGGCATTCCTATGGGCACTAATTGTGCTCCCTTATTGGCAAACCGATTTTTATATTCTTATGAAGCGGAATTTGTTCAGAAACTGTTGCAGGAAAAAAACAAAAAAACTTGCCGTGTCCTTCAACCATACATATAGATATATCGATGACGTCTTATCAATCAACAATCATAATTTTCATAATTATGTCCATTTGATATATCCCGATGAACTCGAAATAAAGGACACTACAGAATCTGACGTGTCTGCTTCATATTTGGATATTTTACTTAATATTGACTCTAATGGCAGACTGACAACTACATTATATGACAAGCGTGATGACTTCAACTTTGCAATCATCAACTTTCCATATCTATGTAGTAATATACCACTTTCGCCTGCTTATGGTGTGTATATCTCCCAGTTGATTCGATACGCGAGAGTATGCCATGCGTAGGAGAATTTTTTAAAGCGAGGTCAACTACTGCCAAAAAAGTTGACGTTGCAGGGTGATAACGAATCTCGTTTGAAGTCATCATTTCGCAAATTTTACGGTCGCTATAATGACCTTGTTTGCGATTACAAAGTGTCTCTGGGACATATGTTGAATGATTTGTTTCATACCCTTTGTTAGACTGTCATTTTTCATACTGACTTTGACAACGGGTAATCCCGTATACCTATTTTCGATTAAGGGCTCACGGCGGGTGTGACCAGTCAGCAGAGGATGCTTACTCCTCCATGGCACCTGATCCTATCTTCGATTTGTCGGAGGTCCGTGTTGCCCTACACTCGAACTTGTATATGTCTTGAGGATTTATGATTACGATTTACACATTGTTTACTTTGTCATTCGATACCATAAACAAATTTCTCACGCGCACGAGCTTCTGCGTTGGGATTCAATGCCGTATATGTCACTTTGGCTAAACCAAACCCCTCAAATGAAAATGTCGCACTTGCTGGAGTTCCGACCACCCTAACAACAAATGCACAGAAGTAGCAAAATGCAAAGTCTGTCTTCAACCTGATCACTCACCTGGACATGAAAAATTCTTATCATATGCTAAAAAATGTCCGACGAACCATACTTTATTCCACGGCGATGAAAATACTCTATCAAACTTTTACTCGTGTCAAATCTCTGTCTTTGGTGAAAACTACAATTCTGCAGAGCAGAATCTTCAGCTTGGCCGGGAAAAAATGTACTTGGCCAGATACCTAGTCGTACAGCCACAGCAATCAAGAAAATACAGAAAACCAAATCTAAGTCTGGGCACTCCTCAGTAAGATAAATGCGAGTTTATAATGGCACAATTTCATACCCTCTTTAATATTTGCTTTCAATATGGAACATCTAAAATGTATTACCCTAAATGCAAGGGGTTTAAAATGGTTATGAAAAAAGAAATACATTGTATCAATGAAGTAAGATCGTACAAATACACTGTATGGTTTAATGACAATAATATAGATGTAATTTTTATACAAGAAACGCATTTTTGTGAAAAAAAATAATTTCAAATATGATTCAAAATGTTATGGTACATCAGTACAGTCTAATACTGGCTCCACTCATAGCAGAGGAGTCTCTGTTCTTTTTCATAGAGTTTAACTTTGAAATAATGAATATTCATAGATCTACTGATGGTAGAAAAATTTTAATTAATATTAAAGTTAATGACTTCATTATTATACTCGTCAATGTTTATGCGCCTAATGATGATAAAAGTAGAATAGATTTCTTCAAGAAATTAAAAATATGTTTATAGCATAGCTATTTATAGAAATGCTATGAATGAAAATAATATTATATTTGCTGGAGATTTCAATACCATTCTGAACAACGAAGATAGGTATAACTTACAATCAAAATGTTGTACTAAAAGCTATAAACAGTTAAACGAGTTGCTATCAAATCTAAATTTAGTTGATACATGGAAAATAAATCACAAAAACAGAAAAGGGTTTACATGGTGTGACGGAAATGGAATACCCGAAAGTACAATCGGAAAAGTTTGAGTTAGATATATTAAACGTTTACCTTAGAAAACCTCCAAATATGCAAGGCAATAGAAGTTCAGGTCATTTATCAATCAGATTAAACCTAATTATTAAATAAAGAAAAAAAGAGGCCAGGGTTACTGGAAACCTAATACCTCGCTGTTAACAGATCTAAATTATATATCAGAATTGAAAAAAAATGTTAGCAGAGAAACTTGAAATCTTGGAAAAAATAACTGATAATCAAGTAAGATGGCAAAAATTTAAATATATCATTAAAGATTTTTCGATAACTTTTCCATGCAAAAAAAGCCTGGACGGAAAGCAAAAAAAAAAAAAAAAATAGAAAAAAAAAATTAAAAAAAATAGCAAGACTAGAAAAAGAAATAGAAACAATAGAAATGTCCCCGCACTATTTCATAGATATGAACAGAAAAAAATCTCTCGAAGCAGAACTAGACGAAATATATTCTAAAACCATTAAAGGTGCATTTATTAGAACCAAAGCAAACTCGAATGAAAATGGAGAAAAAAATACATCCTACTTTTTAAGACTAGAAAGACCCAGTTTGCAAATTCAATAAATGAAATTAAAGAAGACAATAATATCATAAACAAAACTGGAAACATTATGAACTCACTTTGCAATTTTTATGAAAATTGGTATTCAACAAACCATATCCTAAATGAAAATTTAAGAAAATATTTAGAGAATTGTGAATGTCCCTAGTTAACTAGTCAAGAGAAAAAATATGTGACGAATTCCCAACAATTTCAGAATGCGCGCAAGCAGTAAAATGATGAAATACAACAAAATCCCCCGGATCAGATGGGATACCTATGAAGTTCTATAAAATGTTTTGGAATGATATCAAAAAATACTTTTATGAATCGCTCATTACTACATTTGATAAACAAGAAATGACCTTTTGTCAAAAATTATCAATCATGTCTCTGATACATATAAAGGGAGAGAAAAAATAATCTTCAAAATTACAGGCCAATCAGTCTTACTAACTGTGATTATAAAATTCTAGCACAGGTTTTTGCCATTAGATTGCAAAATGTTACAGATAAACTTATAAACAAAGACAGTCTGCATATATTAAAGGAAGATACATCGGTGAAAATGCTAAGCTATTACTTGACATTTTTGAATACTGTGAAAATAAACAAAAAGAAGGGGCTATTTTACTTCTAGATTTTCAAAAAGCTTTCGACTCTGTAGAATGATATTTTAAGTTTAACACCCTTGATAAGTTTAACTTTGGAGAACAATTCATAAAATGGATGAATATCTTATATAGCAATCCTGTGTTTCGTATAGAAAATAATGGATGGATGTAAAAGACCTGTCAAATGACTAAAGGAATTCGACAAGGATGTCCTATATCAGAATTGGTATTTTTATTTATCGTAGAAATAATGTCAAAAAAACAAAAACAAAAAAAAAACCCACACACACAAAAAAAAAAAAAAAACCACAGAAAAAAACAAAAACAAAAAAACAAAAACTTAACCACTCATTAAAAAAGTCAAAGGTTTTAACAATGACTTTGTGACTAAAGAAATAAAAATCCTTCGACACGCTGATGACACATCGCTATTTTTACAAGATATCAGGTCCCTGAAGAATGCAATTAAAATAATCGAACAATCTGGTCAGGTATCAGGAATGAAACTCAATAAAACAAACTCGGAAGGAATACTTTTGGGTCCTTTAAAAAACAGATATGATAAATTATATGATATTAAAATCACCGATGCACCAGTGAAATGCTTGGGAATATACATAGGTCACGATGTCAATCAGTGTTACAATAAAAACTGGACGAAAAAAAAATGATAAACTATAAAAAAAAAAAAAAAAAAAAAAAAAAAAAAAAAAAAACATAATGTGGAAGACAAGAAAATTAACTATATACGGAGAATATATTGTAATCAATACTTTAGCATTGACGAAAGTATACTATAGTGCATCTATATTACAATATCCTAGAAAAGAAACTATTAAAAAAATGATGAAAACAATTTTAACTTTCTCTGGGGCAAACGAGAACGGATAAAAAGAAATACTTTGATTGGAAAAAAGAAGAGTGGGTACAGGTATTGTTGATATAGATTGTAAATTAAAAGCTCTCAAGGCTGCATGAATAACACGACTCTTCAATGATAAACAATCAACCTTAAAATCCTCTTTCAACTCGTGTATTATCTGAAAATTTATTACACCAGAATATCTCCTAAAACAAATATAACAAATACTGATGAAGCTAAACAAATATTTAAATCATTACCCCTGTTTTGCTGTGAAGTACTTAGTTCGTTAAATGTATGTAAACACAAAACAAATGATATAAGAGATTTAACTACCTATATGGTTGGACGATCTGATTCGATTCAACGGTAAACTTCTTTGCTATGCAAATTGGATAAAAAGTGGAATCTTATATATAAAAGACTTATTTGATGAAAAGGGTAACTTCTATGATATAAATTACTTTTCTAACATTCTTATAAACAAATCTAACTGGATTTGTGAATATTATACACTGAAAAAAGTTGTTAAAGCTATAAAAAAGTATCACGACACTCAAAAGTCGCCTTCATAAACAATGATATGCACAATATCATCCTGTTAGAAAATAAAGATAGAATACCCTTAAAATTGATAAATAATAAAATATTGTATGGTATTTTTATCAAAAGGACTTTTGTAAAATCCTACTGTGAAATGATTTTGGTCAAAATGCTTCAATTTTATTTTTGAGGAATACAAACAAAATATTTAGCAGTCAAAATTCACAAGAATCATAGACAAGTAATTAGCAGAATTTAATTATAAACTGTTACAAAATCTACTAAATGATAATAAATCAGTGCACAAATGGAATAAAAATGCCTCTAACCATTGTCCTTTCTGTCCAACACTCGAAGGTACAAAACATTTAATCCTTGAGTGTGACAACGTACAACTAATATGGAAGAGTTTATAAAAAAAATATTTGAAAATCAACATAAAATGCAAAAATCTTGTATGATTTTTCATTGAAGAAAATAAAACCAAAATTTCATTAGATTATTTATTATTTTACACAGCTTTTTACATATATAAAGTGAAAATGAAGCTAAGACTTGAAAATGAAGAGAACGTTAATGATATTTTGTATTTTTTAATGGTATGTAATTGAAAAAAAGAATAGTCTGACTATCTGAAGGGGTCTGTCTTTCAGTGTATATTATAAATATTAGAGTATGTATAATAATAGTACACAAAAGTATATGATTATTTGTCGCAAATAGGTATATAATGATACAATCTGTATAATAATAGCACAATTATTTGTTGCAGTATGATTTTTAAAAAATTATAATATCATGTCTCGCCGTAGGAGGAGAATAGCTCTAACCCCACAGTGTCCATATTGTCTCCTCCAAGCAGCCTATGTTGTCGTCCCAATCTACCCTGACGGTCTTGATTTGAATAAACATGAGTCTGCACAACAGGGGATGTTTGCATATTAATTTGACTCATTATAGCCCTGTTGTTATTGGGATAAGTATTTTTAAAGATATTTCCCTATGTATCATGATGTAAATTTTCAATCTCCTAAGTCTACTTCCGGGAGCTACAATTTGAACAAACTCAAATCTGTACTACCGAGGGATGCTTGCATATCAATATGACTGATCATGGCCCTGATGTTCTTGAGAAGAAGATTTCTCTTATATATCCCATGTAAAACTTTGATCTCCTACCCAACCCCTTGCGTCCACGATTTAAACAAACTGAAATTTATGTTAGGAAGCGTTTATGTAAATTTAAAGTTTTCTAGCCCAATGGTTATTGAGAAGATTTTAAATGACCCCCTCCTATGTTTGCATTTTCTTGATTATCTTACCTTTTGAGGAAGTATGACCCTTCATTTGAACCAATCCGATTAAAATCAGGCCTTTTGATCTGCTCCAGTAATATCTAGCGACATAAATTACTGGAGCGGATCAAAACTCTGATTTTAATCGGATTGTTTAGCAACATAAGATACGATTTTAATCAGATTGCATATGAACAAACCTCAATCCTCTTCACCCAAGGATGATTTCTTTTACGTTTGATTGATGACCGACATTAGCCGAGTGGCTCTTCAGAAAAGTTTTAAAAGATGTCACAATATGTTCACTAATTCTTAATTATCTTCACTTCGAAAAGGGTGTGGCACGCCCTTTGAACAAACTGTAACCAGTCATGATTTGTGTCAAGTTTGGTTGAAATTAACTGTGTTGTTCTGTAGAAAAAGTAAAACATGTTACAAGTTACGTATGGACGTGGGACAAAAGATGATCAGAAAAGCTTAAACTTTCAGTTCCGATAAGGTAAAAATTATATGCATATATTTGCGGTCTGTTTTTGTTCGTCGTCCTGCTTAGTCCATCGTGCGTTAACACTGGAAACATCTCAGCTTCTTCTTAAATATCCCTACAACAATATTTACCAAAATCGAAGTATGGAAATTCAAACATGAAAAGTGCATTTCATGACTTCTACCCGCAGGGACTCGAGGGGCGGGTCCAAAACCCCTACAAATGATGCAGGCGTTTAAGCATCCTTACTCAAGGACATCTTCCAAGCACACTTTGTATAGCCATGAAGCCTTTACTGGATTTGTGAAATTCGTGGCCCCTCAAATTGGGGATCTGGTGCTAAGGCAGGACGTTATGGCTCATGTAGTGAAAATGTGTCATTTCTTTGAAAATCTTAAATTGTGAAATTTGTTATCCTTGGGTCAAGGGTTTTGATATTAGGGCAGTGCTTTATGGCACTGAAAATGAAAAAGTTTTATTTTTTGAAAATTTTTTAATTCTTTACTCGTGGATATCAAAATGCCAATCTGAGTACATATATATAGATAAAATGAAAAAAATTCTGTGAAAATTGTGACAACCATGGCCACTTAGGTTAGAATCATGGTGATAGGTCGGGGTCGTATGGTTCGTATATGTGTAATAAAAAATGCAGTTGGTTTTCTTAATTTTTAAACACCAAGCAATCAAACTTGACACAAAGAGCAATAATGACGAAAAAAGCATCTACCATTTATGTCTCCTGGGTCAAAGGCGTAATTCTATGACTCTTTGGTTTATATAGTGATTATGCAATTTATTTTTAAAGTTCTGAACACCAAACAACTAAACTGAACATCTATGAAGCGCCAAATTATAAAAGATATCTTTAATTATTTGAAGATATCATCAATTCAATTATTGTTCTCATCTATTGAATTAATGCGAGCATCAAATCAATGCTCTCATCAATGAATTAATCCGCGCTACAATTCAATCATTGCTCTCATTAATTAAATTAATGTGCGCAACATTTGATTGATTATTTGTTTGTTGTTTTCCGCCACACTCAACAATTTTTCAGTTATCTGATGGCGTCCAGTTTTAATCGGTGGAGGAGAAAACCCAGATACAATGTACCCGGGAACCGACCTCCCGAAAGTAAACTGGCAAACCTTCTCGCATATATCGGCGCGAGCGAGAATCGAACTAGCGCCGACTAGAGGTGAGAGGCCTTGTGATTTTGAGCGCCATGCTCTAACCACTCGGCCACGGAGGCCCCTTGTACGCATCAATTGAATTGATGAGAACAATAACTGATTTAATGTGCGTATTATTCAATTAATGCTCTCATCAATACGCAATTTCCGAGATGCTCAATATTTGTTTCCCTTTGTTGAACTCCTACGTACGGTGAGACGCAAAATATGTATTCCTACCATCGCGGTGGGTACAATGGCTTATCGCTGCGTTCATATAATGTCTAAAGGACGATTATCAGCTGTCATGCAACCAACCGAACTGTAGAGAATAACAGATTTAGTAAGTTTATGAGAATGATAAAATAGTTCAAACCAAAATCGATAATCACCATGTTTCTTTGATAAAAAAGTAGCATTTGTGTCAAAAAGGAAATAAGTAATAATTTCATACTTCATTTGATGGCCTAATTCAAACAAATTATTCTTTATATGGTCAATTAATGTGTACTAACGGGTGATATAAACAAAATTTACACTTTCATAACTTTTATCGCCCATCTACATAAACAGTCTATGACATATGTTTCCATTTTGTATCAATCAAAGAGTTCAACTGAATACTGTGCGTACCTCAATCACAGAAGATTTTTATCTTGGAACTTGCGTATTGAATTGATGTGCACATTAATTCAATTAATGGGAGCAATAATTGATTTGACGCGCGCTTCCATTCAATTATTGCTCTCATCAATTCAATTGATGAAAGCATCAATGTGGTGGAAATATTGTTTGCAAAAATTACTTTAGAGCTCAGAATAAATGATTTGATGATCTTTTTGATTCAATTGAAGATGTCTTTAATTAACTTACAAAGCTTTCATATAAGGAATCGATGCGCGCATCAATTCTTTTAGAGAGAGCAACAAATCAATTAAAGAGATCATTAATTAAATTGTGCAGATGTTGAATTGAAGATATCTCTAATTATATAGTTGCTCTCTCTAAAAGAATGATTGCGTGCATCAAATGAATTAAGGATATCATTAATTCAATTACTGCGCACATGAATTGAATTGATTCGCGCATTAATTGAATTATTACTTTCTTCAACTGAATTGTAGCGCGCATTAATTCAGTTGTTGATATCATCAATTCATTTGGAGTGAACAACAATTCAATTATAGCACGCCTCAATCAGCAGAATAATTAATGACATCAATTCAATTAATAAGCGCAATAATTCATAATTAAAGATATCATTAATTATTTGAAAAGATCTTTAATTGAATTATGCGCGCATTAAATGAATTGATATCTTCAAATAATTAAAGATATTTTCAATCATTTGAGTTTATATTAACTTGGCGCTCCATAAACATCAGATACAAAGACCCACTGCATAGTTATAATGGGTTGGAGACATTTGAATTGAAATTCCTGGTTCTTGGGTCAAGAATTCAGGTCTCAGGATTGGGCTACGTAGATTGTTTAGGGAAAAACCATTAAATTTTTAACTTTTTTCTCGTTTAATCCTGAACGTATCGCCGTATCCTCAGCTCGTCGGAGACGGCGATGGAATTGGATAGGATATGTGCTAGGAGGGAAGGTGAGAACGACTGCGAAACGGCGCTAGGTGGGCAACAGAAGGGTATAAGGGAGACCAAAATCCACCTGTGGAAGGACAGTGTAAATAAAAAGAATAAGTCAAGGATACAAAAAAAACTGGAATGAGGTCAAGATGGTAGCATAGGACAAAGTTTGGACAGAGAGTGTCGCGGCCTTATGCCCCACTTGGCATGGAGAGAACTATGTCCTAAGTACACGTGTAAGCAAGAATATATAGCTACATGTAATAAAGTTCACAGCAGTAGCCCCTTCAAACAAAGTTTATAAGAATGTAAACCACCATGTCTTTTTATCTTTCTGTCTACATGTCCATCTGCCCTTCTGTCCGACTTCGCATCTAGGTGACAACGTTGTGATAACGATACATCAGAAGTTCATAATTGGTTAGTTATTATTTAACGTCTCGCTCGAGAATGTTTTACTCACGTGGAGTCGTCATCATTGTCGGTGAAGGGGTACAAAATATAGGTCTATGTTCGAAGCTTACGGCTTTTGAGGGACCTTTATCGTGCCACATCTACTGTCATACGGGGCCTTTGTTTTTCCGGTCTCATCTGAAGGACCGCCCCATTTAGTCGCCTCTTACGATAAACAAGGGATACTGAAGACTTATTCTAAGCTGGAACCTCACGGACAGTTCATAATTGACACAAATGGTGTCTATGATTAGGTTTTATGCTTGATATTTACGTAATCGATAAGGCCCATGAACCTCTTGTTTCAAATGAAGTTACTTCTTGGTCAGTTTGAATGAAAGTATAATTTAGGCCTATCTCAGAATAATTTTGAATCAAATATGATTTTACGACCAGGTATTTTACCGATCACAAGTTTGTTGGATATGAGCTTAAAAATGGAGGTCCCGTGTCATGGCAGGCGTTGGCACGTTAAAGAACCCTCACTACTACGGCCTTAAGCTCTAAGCATTATTAAGTCTAAAGTGGTACTTCACCTACAGCTGATAACGTCTCAATATGAGTGAAAAATTCTGGACGGGGCGTAAAAGAAAGAAACATCCAAACAACAATGACCAGGTATTTTCAGGTGAAAAGTAATATAATGATTTCAAATTCACAACAAAGAGCCGCTGATTATTCTAACATTAAAAATCTTACTATTATGGGAGTGAATATGAAATGTCTTTGTAAAAATAGAACCAGGAATTCTACTTTATCTACCCTGGTATTGTATATTATACTTACTACATTAATGCAGAAAAAGTCAGGCGTATCGCTTTGTCGTAATAGTAAGTACTTTTAAAATGTATTTCAGTTACGAACTAATCCTAGACCACGTATATTTTCGATAACCTCTCCATACTGCACTTGACTTTTGTATGAGACCAGAACAAGTTATCACGGTCACGTTCTCACTGCATAACACTATTATCATAAGCGTCATCATTAACAACAGCTTATGGGTTACAAAGGCCAATACATTACTTCATTTTTGATATGAGAAAAATGAATCAAATACACAATACCCAATCGTACCTTTTTACAAGTTGAAATTCTTTTCAGTTATTATATTTCAGTTTTAAAGTTATAACAAAATTTTGCTTGCGCTTTTGTGACGTATTTTGCCAGCCGTCTGATTTTGTGAGTTATTACTTCAGAGCGATCACGGTGATCCTGGAATGATCCTAAGAAGAAGCTTCTTCCGTGTATGCAATACATCACTCAAAAGGTTCAACCCTTATACTTCTTCTAACTATCAATGATTGATTGATTGGTTGTTTTACGTCCCGTCCAGAATTTTTCACTCATATTGAAACGTCACAAGCTGTAGGTGAAGTATCACAAATTTAGACCTATGCTTAGCGCTCAGGGACGTAGCAGTGAGGGTTCTTTAAAGTGACAACACCTGCCGCAACACGGGACCTCCATTTTTAAGGTCACATCCGAATGACCCATGATTCTCACGTCTGAATGCCGAGTATTTGGCGGAGGAGCAATCACTACCAATTTTTACGTCTTAGGTTTGACGTATCAATGGTACGAACGGGTTAACTTTCAATGTCGGCACGGATATTGGCTTGGGTGGTACACTCTAATTGCAGTGCCTGAAGGAAACCCACGTATCTCATATGATTATCACCGATTGTGAGGAACGAACTCGTGTCTCATAACTTTAACACTACGCTACCCGGACACCCTTATATTGATGATAATGATAATTAAATTTCATAATTAAAATATTTCTAAATGATAATTCAAAATCCAACGGTCATTTTGGAAAGGATATACAACTACAATTCGTTCACAGTGTTAACTAAATACCGCAAACACCACCAAATCTAGAAGCATTGTACTCTGCAAGCCTATAGATACTGGGTTATGTCACACAGTACATCAGAATTTCTCATCTCTTTCTAATAGCATGCAGTATAGGCATGAGTGACTAATCAGTGGGTGAAGGCTGGAATGCACTCTTACAGTACATATGATAGCATATGGTTAAATGGAACAAGGACTACGTTTTTCATTCAACTGGACTGCAATTTTTTTTATCTTAGTTAACAAAACTACGTCACGAAGTATTATCACTTATAAGAGGGATTACCTCATAGATTGTTTTAATTCTCTACAACAACAAAAAAATTGCACTAGTTATACAAAACAGACGATATAGTTATGGCTCTTAACACGCTCTACGACAAAAGAAACAAGAAAAATTTTACAGAAGCTGTGTTTCGCGGCGTACCATATGCGGATTTTGATCCATCAGGTACATATTTAGTTATGCTATTTATTATACAACATAGAACTTTAGATGCTAATGTTTCACTCGTATTCGCGATTACTTTTACTTCCGAATCACCGATAGGAAACACCTTAACAACGAGTATTATTAACGAGCGAGTTAACATGACATTATGCAACTGTGCCCTTAATATTCAATACAATGCATATTCGCTAGAAAGAGCTGATCAAGAATCTTGCGGATATTTTAGCACGGGAAACATTTATTCATTCAATAGTTGAAATAACATGACTTTTTTATCACAGGCCATTGGAGCACCTGGTCCTTGATAAGAATGTTTGAGGGTTCTTTAATTCTCTCCGCATCCATGTCACCTGCTCGTACGACAACCACATCTCATGAAGAGTTTTATATCCTGCTACGTCAGCACTGCAAAATCAGTCCACGATACTACCAAGATATTACCATCCACTCCGACTTCAACCCAAGGATACGTTTTGGATGTCAAGAGATTGGAAGGTCATCGCTCAATATGAAATTAAACTTGTACAATGTGAGCTCAGAGCACGTCTACGCAACAAATTTGAGGAAAATGGTAAACTTCAACTCAAAAGCAAAGAAATCTGTACCAAACAATCCATATTATCTTGAACAAGCGGAAAGACTTAATGGCACAAAACCGAAACACGCATGGCTCCCATTTCCAGATAAAGTTCCGTCGAGAGTATTCAGCATGCAAATGCGTCCATTTTTCAGCGACACAGACTTTATGAATCACATTAATAACTCGTCGTATGTACGATTCTGCTTAGACTGCTTTGCATACGCTGCAAAGTCAAACTTTTACAGCCATTTTAAGGCCGATTGTTGCTACCCTGTGCTTGAAATTGACATTCAGTATTTGGATGAAAGCCATGCCAACGAAACACTGAAAATTACAACGTGGCAAAGTGAAACTGACATTCGTGACCTCTTTTTTATAATAAGTCGCGAACATAAAGTGATAGTCAAAACTTTTATTAGATTTGGAGTCACAAAACTGGAAAGAAATAGCTATATACATTCGAAGTTGTAGTGAAAGAAGAAATAGGATGCACTCGAATCCTTGTTTGTAAGCCCTGTCTGTATGACTGTGTTTCAAAACATTAGCAATATATATCATTCAATCTTTAAAACCAAAGATCAAGTGTTTTAGAGTGTTAATATATATATGTGTGTGTGTGTGTGTGTGTGTGTGTGTGTGTGTGTGTGTGTGTGTTTATTTTCGTCTTCTAAAGCGATAAGAAACATCGTATTTTTCTTAAAAAGACATTTCGTGGCATTAACATAGCTCATACTTTCTCTTGATGATGGGGGAGGCAAAGGAATTAAATACCATGAACCATGATTATATTCATTGGACAATGTATCTTGTATTTTCGCATCTTAAACAAATAAACAAAGTTATTAATTAAAGGAAGACTTGAACATACATCAACTTCTCTGGAGTCCGTTGCTTAAACAATTAATTTTCGACGATCTCCGAATCAGTGGCGGAAAAATACGGCGAAAGTTAATGAGATCAATAAACCGTTTCCAATCACGCTTTTTTAAAAAAAAAAAAAAAAAAGCAATTAAACAATACGGTAAAGTTTGTGCTTTAATATATAGTAATCATTTATTTTAAGGTATGGGAACAACATTATTTGCTTTTAACAGACACAAAAATATGATAATATGAGTTATAGTATCGCATAGTTGTTTTCATTATACAGTAATTGAAAGTGGTATCTGCATTTCAAAATATATTAAATTGATGAACTGTATTGAAAATCTGCTTTAAGATTAAACGGAGTCCCTCTGTGGTTCAGTACAATAAAGATCCTATCTTGAAATGGGCCTTTTTTTGTACTAGTACATGACAGAATTTGAAAGATAAATCAATTATTCCGTCAAATTTTTATACCATTCTTTCTGTGTTTCTATCAGAGCAAATGGTCGTAGATTTTGCATGTCTGATATTTTATTAAGTAATGACAGGGCATTGAAACAATTGCTATATAAATTTCTATAATGATTTATAAATCCGTCGGATGGGACGTTAAAGAGTGCCCCGTGTCAAGGATTACAACCCCCTTGGCACGTAAAAGATCGTTTCCTTGATTTTGGAAAAAGAGTAGGCTCACTGAGGGCCGTCAGGAAAACTTCAGCTTTCATAACCAACCATATTTCAGTAGTTTAATTGCCGTAAAATGGCTGAAATATTGCCAACACGGCGTAAAATCCCAATCAATCAATCAATCTATAATGATTTTAAGTTACATGGTTCTGTTATTTTTCTGAGATTTACTAGTACGAACGTTGTTTGCATTATACCAAATAAAAATAATTTCGTGTAACGTTTTTCAACAATCGAAGAATGTTGATTGCTTTTTAGCTCACCTGAGTTGAAAACTCAATTGAGGTTTTTTTTTAAACTAGAGTCAGAAGTTTCCTTTCCGCTCTCTATATTGCTATTTAAGAGGCCGAAGAATAGCAAGTTGTCTGTATTGAAAGCATACCTTTGTATCCACGTTTTTCGGCAGAAAAGGAAACTTCTATCAGATGCCGATTTTGGTTATCAAGATTTACTATAAAAAAAAAATACGCCGTCGTTTGATAAGGTTTTTCAACTATCGACATCTAATGAGAATATACGTGTGGATACTATTCTAGTGGTGTTTGAACTCTTAAAGCAGTGAAAACTTGACCCTAGACATCTGGCATCACACTGGTATTCTCTTAATTCTATATATTGTAATTCCTGATAACACATTTCTAAAAGGTGAAAATTATATTACAGAAAATGATATTTCATACAATACAGGAATTGACTTTGACCATATCTGTAACTGCACATATTAATCTTGATCAATGGTTTTAATTTACTTGCATGGTCATCAGCTTCGACATGGACATCCCGCAATATTTTTATGCGACCATCTTTGAGCTTCCTCACGAAGGCGACGATTTCCTATAGCGAGGCCCGTGATGGTTTCCGTTCAGATCGTCTAGGAAGATACCAGCTCCTCTGTTTGTAACTGCATCCCCAGCTTAATAATGGTGCCTAGTTTTTTATTAGCTCACCTGAGGCGAAGCGCGATGCTACTCACAACGCAAAAACAATGAACACAGGTAAATCGAGAGATGGGTTTTGAAACTCAATACGATGTATGGTGGGTAAATTTTGCAATAAAAGTTTTATATGTAATGTTTTCAATGAATAAATTTAAAAAAAACGTGTGTTGCGCTTTTAAAGTCCGTCAATATATATAAGAGTGTACTTAATATAAGCGATAATATTAGAATGTATATATATAAGTGTGTATATTAGGATTTCTCTGGGTCATCTGGCTACACTAAATCGATTGGTAAATCATACTTTCCTGACATTACAATACTAAATAGACTGGTAAACCAGACGTTCTTAACATTACAATATTATATAAAACTGGTAAACCAGACGTTCGTAACATTACAATTCTAAATAGACTGGTAAACCAGACGCTACTAACATTACAATATTAAATATAGGCTGGTAAATCAATGCTCCTGACATTACAATACTAAACAGACTGATAAACCAGATATTCCTGACATTACAATACTAAATAGACTGGTAAACCAGACATTCCTGACATTACCATACTAAATAGACTGGTAAACCAGACGTTCTTAACATTACAATACTAAATAGACTGGTAAACCAGACGTTCTTAACATTACAATACTAAATAGACCGGTAAACCAGACGTTCTTAACATTACAATACTAAATATATAGACCGGTAAACCAGACGTTCCTGACATTACCATACTAAATAGACTGGTAAACCAGACGCTCCTGACATTACAATACTAAATAGACTGGTAAACCAGACGCTCCTGACATTACCATACTAAATAAACTGGTAAACCAGACGTTCCTGACATTACCATACTAAATAGACTGGTAAACCAGACGTTCTTAACATTACATTACTAAATAGACTGGTAAACCAGACGTTCTTAACATTACATTACTAAATAGACTGGTAAACCAGACGTTCTTAACATTACATTACTAAATAGACTGGTAAACCAGACGTTCTTAACATTACATTACTAAATAGCAATACTAAATTGACTGGTAAACCAGACGTTCTTAACATTACAATACTAAATAGACTGGTAAACCAGACGTTCCTGACATTACCATACTAAATAGACTGGTAAACCAGACGCTCCTGACATTACAATACTAAATAGACTGGTAAACCAGACGTTCTTAACATTACATTACTAAATAGACTGGTAAACCAGACGCTCCTGACATTACCATACTAAATAGGCTAGTATACCTGATGTTCCTGACGTTACAAGTGTTCAGCAGGCTGGTAAACCAGATATCCCTGCAGACATTACAGTGCCAAACAGACTGATTAACTAGATGTTCTTGACATTACAGATGCTAAATATATTGGTAAACCGGATGGATGTCGGTGGTATCAAAGATTCTGAAATATATTAGTCCGACAGCATACTGAAATGCTATTAACACAATTATTATTTCTGAAAACATGGTTGAATTTAACACTGATGAAAGCTAAAGTGTACCCACTTCTTCATCAATGCTTGCATAGTATTCAGGCAGATTTAAGTCTTACGGATATTGTGTATAACAGAAACCAATGAGCATGTCGGATATTTCGTCTTAAAGAAAAAAGCTAGAATGATGGATGACAAAGTCTAGTAGAAAATGAAAACATGGTATATCTATTTTCTGAAAGAGAATCGATAGACTACATCCTGAGAGACAATCGCGTCAGAAGCTAATATTCTTTTTCATGCCTAATGTCCGCTGTTTCTTGCCACATCTGCTTTCAGATAATCATCTCATTACCGAAGACCGATGGCTGGTTTGACCGATCAGGATAAGGACATGTGTCAACAGTGATAAGTTAGGATTGTCAATAGACAATCATGTCTTTCATGGAGCTCGCAAATAAAAATAAAACGTGATGATTAAAGCTTTTCATTGCGTCACAAATTGCTATTTATAGATCACTTCTCTGCAATGCGATATTAAAGATAGCTTAAAAATATGACAGTTTTTCATCTTGGATTTTTCTTTATTAGTGTATGAAACCTGTATTTTTCTTACCACTATGTACTTTCTGTAAATTTTGTTGTAAAATGTGACTATAGACTTTGCATTCCAAAAATTATCCTGCAATATTTCGGTATTATCACTAGTTCATCTAGAAAAGCTGTATTAAGTCATTCCACCCTGTGACGTCATAAGAATTTGCAAACTCGATGATTTATTTAGGTTTATGCAAGATTGAAACATAAATATTGTTGAATTCTTCCCGATAGTTATTGTCAAAAATTTTGTTAGCATAAAATATTTGAAAAGCCTATGTTATGCCTAAATAATGACTTACAGGTTTGGCTATTGAATCCAAGGTCAGTAACTCTGTTTTCATTGATTTCTTTATCAAGTCCATTATGCAATAGATTCTCTTTATTTTTGACAAACATTTTATATACATTTGTAAAGAAACAGTTTCATGAGTTTGTTATAAATGCTATTATATCGTTACAGGTATAACCAGTTTTGTGAAATCTTGATGCTGCTATTTATAAGGAAAATTGCAACTTTCTGACATTGATAAGTAATTCTGTCTATTCTATGTATGTCTTGCAACTTAAAATGTGCTGTGACGTAGATATTTTATTTGATTATTTAGTAGTTTTAACTTTTAAAAATGGAAATAAATACACTTTGTATACTTTTATCAGGTAATAATGCGAGTATGGAGTTACCTTAATTTAGTTTATTTTAATCAATACTGTATACTGGGTAATTTCTGGGGTTGTCCATTTTTGCGGAAATTTGCGAATACAAACAAATCCGCAAAAATTACAATCGCAAAAAAAAATATTGATACATATATGTATAGATAGATATAATGCAAGAAATTAGAAACGTAGAATATCGTTTGCTACCTTTGAGGGATCGGATCACAAAATTTTCACCCACAGAAAATATCCGTTATGCGGTATGTTTTCACCTTTTTAAATGCGTCAGACATGCATAAACACAAGTATATATCAATATCAGAAAGTCGCACATTTTCGTAAAAGTATATAAAAACTAGTTAAAGTGACAATATTTTAATGTTTATAGTTTTAAAACAAAACTGTTGTTTTACAAATATATATGAATTAATTGTAGATATCAGGGAAATCATTATATAATAGTCGAAGAGATAAACTAATATTCTCATTCGGCAAAGTCGGTAGGAGGCCTAAAAAACCAACACACGACTTATTGCCCGTAACAACATTTATTAATATAGATAATTAATCATTTATAGAAAATATAATTTTTTCAGTATGAAGTAATATTAATTACATACAGTAGTTTACCAGTTTTTATTGTACTCAGTAAATAAAATTCCTACAAAGATATATTTCTATCATGTACAAAGTTTGATTAATTAAAGATTTTGTAAAAAAAAAAAAAAAAAAAAAAAAAACACCAAAAAAAAAAAACCAAAAAAAAAAAACCCAAACTATGACATCACATGAGGAGAGAGTTACCTTAAAGAGCAGAGTTACCTTAGAGATTAGCTAACAAAGAAAAGTGATCCACGAATTTAAATCCCACGGCAACAGTTGCAAACGGAGGACCAAGTATGACTATTGCCATTTTGTCATGTTTCTTCTATCATACATTTTCTATCCAATCAATTCAGTTTTCTTCCAATGCCTAGTAAATAGTTTTCTTTGTATTGAATACTACATGTAATTAAACAGAAAGAAGTAATTACGCAACACTCTTTAATTCGTCGGAGAGTAATGCAAAAGTAGATGCAATATAGATTCACAATGTTAATCCTGTCACCTCGAATAAGCTTTGTGGCTGCTACCGATAAATATTTGCATTTCCAAAGTTTTTGCCTTTGATATCTTTACTATTTGTAATGATAGCCATTTCCTCATGAATGCGCTGCAGTTATGAACAATTCGCGTATGGATCTGGAAGAATATGGTACTTCGATCTATTTAATGGGTGGGTATTCAGACAGAAATGAAAGTAGAATGTAAATATAAAAATAAGTATTTCATTTTTGAAATTCATGAGCGTGTGAACTGCAACACTTGACGCCGGCATACTTTTCCTTGAGCGCTATACGCTGCCATAGCCGCATCAAATCGTATTGTAAGACGTACATGTCAACCCAAGCAGTGATTGCTCCATCATGAAAGGCTCGGCGTGATGGTGTTGTTGTTGTTGTTATTGATGATGATGACGATGATGATGATGATGATGATGAAGATGATGATGATGATATTACAATCGTCCATTCATGCAGTCGTGGTACAACTATCGCAAATGCAAACACAGATGAACACAAAACTCATAAACATTGAAACGAAAAAGACACGATTATGTGAAATTGAATAGGAAATTGCCAGTTTTAATGAACTTCACTGTGAGATAAATTATGTTACACCCCAAGTGAATAAACTTAATGCCGACCTGAAGAACATGAAAGATGACTCAAATGCAAATGCTTTAGGAAATGTGTTCTATGAAAGACGCAGCGGAAAAGAACACGCGTAATCGCGGCGGAAAACATTGGACCCCAAGGTACAGAAAGAATTCAGTGAAAGTAAAAATATTAACAACAAGAGTGTCACTGACTTGAAGGCCCGGTCTGTGAGGAACAATCTTGCCTTTACCGGAATAGAGGAGGAGAGAGGGAAGGACACAGAGACTTCATCAAGAGGAAATTTCGACTGGACTATGAGATCTCCTTCGATAGAGTACGTCGCATGGGGTTTGATTGATTATTTGTTGTTTTACGCCACACTCAACAATTCTTCAGTTATCTGGTAGCATCCAGTGTTTATTGGTGGAAGAGAGAACCATTATACAATGTACACGGGAAGAGACCATCGACTTTCTGAAAGTAAACTAGCAAATTTTCTCACATATATCGGCGCTAACGAGAATCGAACCCGCGCCGACTAGAGGTGAGAGGCCTTGTGATTTTGAGCGTGATGCTCAAACCACTCTGCCACAGAGACCCTGTCGCATGAAATGAGAAAAACATATACCCAAGAAATTTCGTGGCCAAATTCACCTACTTTAAAGAGAGGGAACTCATCATGACACGCGCCCCACGGAAATTGAAGGGATCCAATATTCGGCTATATGAACAGTATCCGCCCGAGATCGAGGAACACAGAAAGAAGTTTTACCCAATCAGGCAAAACAAGAGGGAAAAGGGTGAGACTAATAAAAGATGTATCCTACACCATTGGCGACTTACACCGTGCAGACAGAGACACGGCCACAATGTCGAAACAACAATCATACTCCATGCAGACAGAGACAGGGAAACAATGTCGAAACGACAATCATACTCCATGCAGACAGAGACAGGGCCACAATGTCGAAACGACAATCATACTCAATGCAGACAGAGATAGGACCACAATGTCGAAACGACAATCATACTACATGCAGACAGAGACAGGGCCACAATGTCAAAACGACAATCATACTCAATGCAGACAGAGACACGGCCACAATGTCGAAACGACAATCATACTCCATGCAGACAGAGACAGGGCCACAATGTCGAAACGACAATCATACTCAATGCAGACAGAGATAGGACCACAATGTCGAAACGACAATCATACTACATGCAGACAGAGACAGGGCCACAATGTCAAAACGACAATCATACTCAATGCAGACAGAGACACGGCCACAATGTCGAAACGACAATCATACTCCATGCAGACAGAGACAGGGCCACAATGTCGAAACGACAATCATACTCAATGCAGACAGAGACACGGCCACAATGTCGAAACGACAATCATACTCAATGCAGACAGAGACACGGTCACTCAACCGAAATGACATCCATACTCCAGGCCTTGATCACCAACCACGCTAGAGAGGCCAAGATAGGAACGCGAAGACAGCGAAGACTTTGACATTTCTTTCTTTGAATATTTGTTGACTTCGTGAATGGCTAGATGATCCAAAATTTGTGAACATTATTTGTAAATATGACGTTTTATGTTTTACCGACAAAAAGCTGACAATACCTATATTATCGATATCCTAGGTTTTGTTGTATATATGGAAAATAGATTTAATGTTGCAGCAGTTAAATTAGGAGGAATGATTTTTACAGTGAGGGAAACGTGGTAGTCAATGCATCAAATTGTGAAAATGGTGGGGGGGTTGTTTTTTTGTTTGTTTTTTTTGTTTGTTTTTTTTTGGTTTAAGGTTATTAATTTACTTTCAGATATATTGTTTGGAATAACGTACATACCTCCTTAAAATACAATATTACCACGGTTAACTGTTTCACTGACATTAAAAGAGAAATATAAACTGTCTCTAAAACTTCAGAAAACATCTGTTTAATTGGTGATTTCAATGCAAAAACCGGCAAATTAAAAGACTTTGTAAGCTTGGGAGCTTGGGTGATTTTATAGCTAACCATAATGATTTGAATGAAGAAACGCGACAATCCTTAGAAGTATTCAATATACTCCAATACTCCACTTGAATGGACGAGTACTGACAATCATGGTAATAATTATGGGTACAAATTGATTGAGATGTGTAAAAATAACTATTCATTTGTTGTTAAGGCCGATTTGGGGAAAGTAAATCAACGTGTAATGATGGTAGCACTGTTAATTATGTAATATGTAGTGCATTTTTATTCCAGTTTGTCAAGAATTGTTTGGTACATGATTTTTGTAACCTGTATTGTGATCTTCACTGTCCAATATCATTCGAGTTCATAAACCATCACGCATCTATTGAGACTGAATTACCTATCACATATGAAGAAATTAAGGCCGCATTTAAAAAGTTAAAAAAAAATAATAATAATAAAGTCCCTGGTGGTTACCAGATTGTGAATGAGTATATAGAGACAACTGTTTTAACTTTCATGCCCGTATAACTAGAATTATTCAATATAATATTTGATAGTGGCATAGTTCCAGAGGACAGGTTTATAAGATTAGTGAAACCAATTTATAAGGGTAAGGATAACAGAAGTCACCCTTAGAATTGCAAACCAATTACGGTAGTTGTCTGAGGAAACTGTATACTAGTACAATAGGTGATTGTTTGAATGCTTTTGTGGATGAAACAAAGTTAATCAGCGAAGCGCAAACAGGGTTCAAAAAAAGCTATTGTACAACTGATAATATGTTTGTGTTACATTTTCTTAGTAAATATGCGTTGAGCAATAAGAAAAAAATATAATGCAGTGCTTTTATAGATTTCAAGCAGGCCTTTGACACCGTTTGGAGAAGTGGCTTTGGACCAAAATTTTAAACAATGAAATAGATTGAAAATGCTTTAGATTTATCAAAAATATGTATAGTGGTATTAAATCAAAGACATTAATAGGTGAACACGGATCAGAATTTTTCATGTACATGTACAATGTTGGTTTAAGACAAGAGGAACATTTATCACCATTTCTATTTTCATTGTTTATTAATAAGCTGGAAGATTACCTAACAAGAAATCAAATAGACGGATTTACATGTACTACGCAAAATGACATGTTTGCTATGTTGAAACTTTGTATTCTTTTATACTTACATGTTTGTACAATGGTATCTCTATTGAAAATGCGAGTTTTGGTATTTGGTTATATTCTTTTCAAGAAGTGGAAAATTTGATAATGCAATGAAACATTTACAGAACAAACATCGAAAGCTCTTTAAGGTGTACTACGTAAGATTCGTTAGTTTAGTGTACCAATTAATTGTCAGTTAGACTTGCTTGATAATTATAGTCATCAACCCAATTTCACTTTATTCTTGTAAAATTTGGGGCTATGAGAAAACAGACATTATTGATCAAGTACACCTTAATTTTTTTTAATTTATCCTGAACATTAATTCAAGTGCCACGAATCGTATGGAGAAAGTAGTAGGTGTCCATTGTCAGATAATATTAAAATAAGAATGGTTATGTACTGGGCAAAAATTATAACAGCTCGTGAGAATAAATTTACAAATGTAATATATTGCTATTTTGACAAGTGTTTTATGGATTTGACATTGTACACCCGTCGATAAAATGTATACAAGATATACTTAATACGTGTGGATTGTAATATAATGGATAAATCAAACACTTCAACCTTAATAGCTAAAGTCTTATGTTAAAGAAGCTTTAAAGACCCATATGTACAAGAATGGAATGGTGTGATTAATGATTCACCTAAATGTATTAATTACAGAATTTTCAAAACAAATTTTAGCCTAGAAAATGGTCTGTGAACTTGCCTAGAGATTTCAAAATCACTTTAACTAAATCGCGAATTTGTAATCATCGTCTTCCTGTAGAATCTGGAAACTGGAATAATATTGAAAGAAGTTTAAGGATATGTACAGTGTGTGACTGCACTAGTATTGGTGATGAATTTCATTACGTCACGGAATGTAATTTTTTATAAACGACAGAAAAATATATCTTACCAAAACATTTAGTAAATACGCCAATATTATTAAGTTTAATGAGTTTATGAATACAAACAATGTGATACTTTTAAAATGTGATACTTTTAAGAATTATTTTAGTGATGCCTGCTCTTTCTGAACTGATGCACTCACATCCAACTATATGGTTTGTTTATTTGTTTTACAATACATACTTGTATATTTTGTTACCCTTTCCTGTAACCTTCGTTAATGTTTTGTTTATTTGTTTTTGTTGCTTTCCGCCACACTCAACAATTTTTCAGTTATCTGGTGGCGTCCAGCTTTTATTGGTGGAGGAGAGAACCCAGATACCATGTACCCGGGAAGAGACCATCGACCTTTCGAAAGTAAACTGGCAAACTTTCTCACATATATCGGCGCGAGCGAGATTCGAACCCGCGCCGACTAGAGGTGAGAGTCCTTGTGATTTTGAGCGCGATGCTCTAACCACTCGGCCACGGACGCCCCTCTTAGTTAATGTATGTATAGAATTGTTTGTACCTCATGTTCCAGTGATCTGGTTTTCAGTGAATGAAAGAAGATAAAAGCATTTGGACATAAACGTTAGAGGGTTTTTTTCAGATATGACCTTTAAAACGGAGGTACTGCATCGTGACAGGCATTGGCACGTTAAAGAACCCTTCCTGCTACGGCCATAAGTGTGAGCATGGGTCTAAATTTGTGGCACGTCATCTACAATTGGTGAAGTCTCAATATGAGTGAAAAACAAATGATGGGACGGAGAACAAACAACCATCCAAAGCATATCAGTAGGGGTGGGGTAAATTACACAACAAAGTAATTACTCATAATTACGGCCCCAAGGGGATCCGTGTTAGAACAGATTCTCAGTACCCCATTGCATGTCGTAAGAGACGACTAAATGGGGCGGTCCTTCAGATGAGACCGCAAACCTGAGGCCCCGTGTCAGGTGTGGCACAATAAAGATCCCTCCTTGCTTAAAGGCCTTAAGCGCTGAGCAAAGGCCTAAATTTCGAAGCCCTTCAACGGCAATGGTGACGTCTCCATATGAGTGAAAGATTCACGAGAGTGACGTTAAACAATATATAATCAATCACTGTCCATAATCTTTAATAAAATTGCAATTACAGCAATTTACGTATATAATTAATTAAATTACAAAGGTTTCTTGAAATATACAGCGTGAAACGTCGCAGTTCATTCCCTAGTTAATTTTTGTAAACGGATTCTTTTTTTTTTTCTTCAGTAGCTTCATTGCAGAATTGCACGATATGGAATAATCAATGAAAAAAGAAATTCTGTGAATAGATTTTCAAGTTTTTATGCCAATAACTGAAACTAAAATTATGAATTGTCATTATTTATTTAAAATGCAGATTTTCTTTACCTTTACTAAATCATGCAGACATTAGCAAACTGAAATGATTCTTTGTTGCGTCGATGCTAGAATTACATGTATCTTAAACACGTTACATTAACCTTAATTTATTTTCTTACACCACTGTCATCAGTACAACTAGCTCTCTACACAGTCCTTCAATTAAAAAAAATAAATGTGAAGCTGGTAGATATCACACACTATGTTTTACACCTTTAGAAATGAAACCGGTCGCAGTAGCTCAGCGTTCGCTTTGTAACCGGGAGGTCGTGAGTTCGAGCCCCGCTCGTGCCGTGGCCGCGTCAAACCTAAGACACTAACATAGGTAGTTATTGCACATTCGCCAAATGCTCGGCAATTAGAAATGAGGGTCACGGGTCTTTCGGATATGATTCCTAGGTCAATATGATTAATTTGAGAACAACCTTAAAAACGGAGGTCCCAGCAGGCGTTGGCACGTCAAAAAATCCTCACTGCTATGGCCCTGGGCGCTTAAACATAGGTCTAATTTTGTGGTATTTCATGATCACGTACAGCTGGTGACGTCTCAATATGAGTGAGAAATTCGCAACGGGACGTAAAATAAACAATCATCCATTCATTAAAATTGAAAATATTGAGCTAAGTCAATTTCATTCCTGAAAATGGGATTTTACATTGCTTTCGTTTGAAGAAACACCTGAAATCAAATGTTTCATTGGTGTTTGTATTATACATGTAGTAGCATTAAAATTTGATGATGGTATAAGTATGTATGTTGTATATTAGGCATACATTTTATTCCGTTATGTACAATATATGTGCAACCATGAAGAACAAAGTAGACTGTTTTCTCATAGCTTTATGTACACAGTATTTCATGGCTGTTCAGACAAAATGATAATCTGTTTCGAAACAAATTCAAGGACTTAATTACCATGGAGACAAAACAAGAAATACTTCGTATCTCACGTCCAGTCTCAACGACCATATGATACCAGAAACTGTTACGTCTAATCAACCTCAAACGTAACTCGACTCAGTTTTATTGGAGATACAAGCAACAGGAAATGTCACGCTTTCGTAACAAAGAAATTAAAAACAGACAATGTCGGTCTTGTGTTATTGAATTTGAGCAGTGTCAATCATTACATCCGTTTATTATCTTTTGAAGAAAACATTCATATTGAACGCTTTTACTATGTGCTATTGTCGCACATTTAAGTACATGTTTCACTAAATCTTTGTATACCATGAGTCGTTGATAATGAGCTTTGAACAAGTACCGAAAGTACCAAAACCGACAAACAAGCCGTATAAATTAATCAACTTTCCAACAGAGAACACAACATCACCTTTCTCATTCTATTTTGATGGTATTTTCATATTTATCTTGATGGAGGATATTCCTAGTTCAATATGATTATTTTGAGAATCTCCACGGACACTTTGCGATGGAATGTGTCACACTGTTGATCATCCTATAGACCTATTCCGGTCATTTTGATATAATTCAGCATTATCCCTTCCTGTATCCGAATGTATTTGCCTGAAATCCAAAATTAGCTCTCTGCGTAATCCAAATCTAGAAGATGTCATGGGTCTCATTTATCTTCAGAAATGAACATTTTGTTATCTGCCCATACCGTTATCCAGTTTAGCTTGTGTCAAAATCAAGTTCATCAATACGACAGAAACGAATTTGCCAAATCCCCGTTTCAGTAGTACTCTTGTTTTAACAGTACTTTTTCTTCTTCTTCGGTCGCATACTTCCGTTGCATACAGTTTCCTTATGATCTAATGGAAAATATCACAAATTCAAAGTTTCCTTAAACTGCCACATAATTTATCCTATTTTGTCTCTGACCCTGGAGAGTGCTACAAATGTGATAATTACTAGGACTCTTTTACACACACACACACACACACACACACACACACACACAGACATATATATATATATATATATATATATATATATATATATATATGCGCTGTGGTCAGGATAAAAGCATAACTATATATATATATATATATGTGTGTGTGTGTGTGTGTGTGTGTGTGTGTGTGTGTGTGTGTGTGTGTGTGTGTGTGTTTCAATTCTTCAAATGTATGTATTTGGCAAAGTTGCGCGTAGGTTAGCAACGTAATGATAAACTATAAAAGATTGTAGAAAACTGATGATAGCCAACATGACACGGCACTGCATGACAAAAAGTTAAATCGTCAAAAGACTAACAACGACCAGAAATGAAACAATTTCCCGTGTGTCTTACCAGTGGACATAACATTGTCCTAATAGAGCACAAGTTTATTGAATTTTGAGGGGAATGAACTATTACAGAGCAGCTGATCGATCGACTTTAAAAGGCATTGTTACGGATTTGATAATATCACAGTAACTCAGACGAAGACATGAGTGACATAAGATCGAGGAGACTACTGTCATAGATCATAGGATCAATATGTCCTGTGATTTAGAACGTCTTGAACTAATAGTTTTTTGGATACAAAAAAATGTCATCATAAGAAGGAAACAGAGTTTTCATGAATAGAAGATATATTGACGCCGGGGCTAACTTTGCAATCATTAAGACGAATAGGACAAGTTTAGACCATGTCGGAATATGCACGAGTAGATGGATTTTCAAGACGTTTTGTTCCTACTCAAAGCAGAACTTCAAATACACTTTGTCTATATATCAAGGTTTTATTTCATCAGATTGCAGAAATTAATGGGGCTCCGTTAAACGGTGGTAGCAGATTTCGTTATTAGATACTTCATACTAAGCTGTAGAACGAGGAGATATTCATTTACATGCGTTGATCTTCTTTCAGATATTCAAAATTAAAATAATTCTAACTGTATTTGAGAGACATTTGGATCAATAATTTCATAGATATGCCTCATCTTGGCACAACTGACACATCTGACTTTCATAGAAGGCGATGAATATTGTTTTTACCCAATAATCATGCACGAATTACATTGAGTAGTTCAACACGGAATGAATACATGAAAGAAGACAACTCGCAATGCAGGGTGACCTTCGGGAATTCGTATGCAATATAATGGTTGTTTAGAGTTGGGGAGGGGGTCCATCGTAAGAGCCTTTACCTATGATGCAAGACCATTTGTTTTTCACTTCATGTCAATGATTTTTCACTGAAATTAAAGCAGTTTTTAGTCTCATGGTTTGAATTACCTTTCCATTTTGATAATATCGAAGCTGCGAAACGTATTAAGAGTCTTTTTACCGCACTTCGATATTACGTCGACTAAAGGAAGAATGACATATCGAAATTGCCCATTTTAGATTTGCTTGGCCTTGAGATGAAATATTCATTGCAACATTGAATGCTATAAATCTTAGCTTATTTTTCCTCGCATCGTATTCTGTTTTAAAATTGAATTCCTATCTTTTAATCAGTGGATGCAATGCCAATTTAAAGTGCCAAGAAACCTCATATGCTATGATTGTTTTATACAAAGGAAATTCAAAAAAAAATAAATAAATAAATAAATAAAATTAAATAAAAATAAAAGAAATAAAATGTAGTAAAAGTAATGCAATGTAATCGTCAAAGAACATGGATATGTCTCTAGTATATAATTAAAATTATATAGTCTGCATGTTATCTCATTTTTTTTTTAAAAAAAAACATCTGTAGACACTGTCCGCGTCAGGTGAGTATTAAAAACAATTTTGACTGGTAAATCCATTATTTATTCAAATCTATGAATTGTTTCAACTCTTGGCTTTAAGTCAATGAAACAAAAACAATTTTTTTTCAGTATTGCAAAACGTGTTGTGTATCCTTATTTCATGTTAGTCAAAATGTGAATCAGAATTTTGTAAACGTCTAGCAGTGGATCTTCCGAAGGACTAAGCAAATATTTTCGTTCCTTGAAGAAAATGACAATACCTTCCGAATCAAGTCCTATATATGTACTTCGGTGTTTTTGAAAAGAAGAGGAACATTCTGACAGATGCGTGATTCAATGTATACGAGAAGAGCGAGTGTTGGGCTTTACAATCAACTAATCTAATTGACAGTTCGTTTAGGGGCAAACCATACAATGTCGACTTCCATGAGAAAGAGTTGGTTCCATTATGGAAGGTCCACTTACCAATATTGAATGGTGACTTTCATTTCTTATTTATACAATTAACGATATGCTCGTTATCTGCTAGTATTCAAACTTGTTTATTGCATGCATGAGATATTAATAGGTTTTGGCAATGGACAGACACTATACCAACAGTTACCACAGAACACATTTTTGTTACTATAGTAACCATTACTTAAAGGAATAATAGAAGATAACAAATAGTGATCAATCTGATAAATCCTATAAAGAATATCAAAGAATGGTAAACGTGGATCCTAGGTGGGTACCTAGGAGGAGTAAGTATTCCCTATTGACCGCTCAAACCCATCGTTATTCATATATCTTGATCATGTAAACTAAGTAATCCGTAGTCAAAATCTGTATGTAAAGAATGGTGAAAATTGTTCAAAAGTAGGGAAATCATAATAAGTGTTACTAGTTCAACTCTGTAGATGTAAACTACCGATATCCATGCAGTCGACCCCTATATTAAACTATTAAATCTATATCTTAAAGTTATCTATGATTGGTGAAAAAATATAGCAACTTAGTATCGCAGATTACAGTAATAGAATTAATCACGATAGCTTTAAGGTGGAATATCTGATATGGATGGAAAGTGTAGGATATGTAAATACTATTTTGAAATTAAAAGGTTTTAACTTTAAAACATTAGTTTTAAAAATGATGTTTTAGTAGAAAGTAATTTGAAAAAATTAAAAGCCCTGCAACATTCAAACTCACGAACTACAGGTCTGCGGTCGACATGTTAACCTACCTAGCTAGGCAATTCGATTTAAAAGGAATATACATGTATTGCAGATATTTATATTTTCATTCAAGTTTTCAAAATGAAGTTAGTAACTATGATGATGTATTATTTCTCCTTATGTACAAGAAAAGCTGATGATAACGAGCAGTGTTGAATCTCAAAGAACATATAAAGAACAGAAAATTAAGGATATGGTAAATACGGACCAGTGGACATACCAAAGACGGGATTAGGTGCCTAGAAGGAGTAAGCATCCCATGTCAACCGGTCACACCGGACCGTCGTGAGCCTTATAACTTGATCAGGTAAACGGAGTAATCCGCAGTCAACAACAGTGTGTAAAAACGGCCTAACAAATGGTATGAAACACGTCAGACAGTATTCAACCTTCAGACAGGTTGTATTTGTAAAAGTAGATCTTACAACGACTACATAATTTGCGAAATGCTGGCTTTAAATGATACTGTTTATTTTTCAATAGTCTGCCTCGATTTAAAAACTGATCATATGCAGAACAAGCTCTTGCGTATCGAATCAGTTGAGTAACGTAAACACCATATGCAGGTTATAGTGGAATATTGCTATATAAATATGGGAAGTTGAATGTTTCTACGCACTTTCGTTAGACATATAGTGCAGTGGTAGCGAGGTTAAAGTATTACTACCTTTAAAAACAGAAGAATGTCCTTCATATAACGATTAATTTGATTAGAAATATATCTAAATCATTATCCATGAGAACGGATGGACCCACGGATAATGAAGACAGGAATGATGCATTATCAGCCTTGGATATTGGACGATAAAGCTTGTACAAAGTGACATTTAGATATATCGACGACGTTTTATCTATCAACAATATACCAATTCGATATATTCCAGTGAACTCAAAGTAAAAGACAAAATAGAGTCTTCCACACCTGCTTCATACTTTATATTTTATTGAACATAGATTTTAACTGCAAATTAAAGACTCAACATTAGGACAACGGGATGACTTCAACTTCTTCATAGTCAACATCCCATATTCATGGATCATATTCCATTATAACCTACAAAAGTGTTTATATCTCAACTGAATTGATACGTAAGAACATGTTCTGCGTATGACCAGTTTTTAAATCGAGACAGACTAGTGACAAATAAGTTGATGTTACAGGGGTTTCAAAAGTCTAATTCAAAGTCAGCATTCCGCAAATTATATGGTCGTTATAACGATCTAATTTATCAATACCTGTCATTGAGTCCAATGCTGTATGATATGTTTCATACCAATTCTTACACCGTTCTTTACTCACTGATTTTGACTACAGATTACTCGTTTACATGATCAAGATATAGGGCTCACGGCAGGTGTGAGCGGTCGACAGGAGATGCTTACTCCTCTTAAAAACCTGATCCCACCTATGGTTTGTGCTTGCCCTGGTCTTAATTTTGTATTCCCTATAGGAATTATGAGATTGATCGGTGTTCATCTTCACCTTTTAATTTATTAGATTTAAGTGTATTTTTGTTAACAGACAAAATTATTTCCGAAGACCTGTTTAATATTTGTGTCAATAATGTCTATCAAAAACAAATCCAGAATTTTCATAATTAATGTATCTACCATTAATATATATATATATATATATATATATATATATATATATATATATATATTGATAATTTTCATAAATAGATCTGATATTCCGAGGGTCTCAGAAACAGGATTGTTCCCAATTCGAATATCTACATTTCCAATGTGTTTGCCTCTATAATGACAAGCACATATAAATGTCCTGCAATTGTAAACTATGCGCGTATGAATCTTCATAAATATAGTAGGTCTATTTTAACGACTTGGAATTCCGTAAAAAAAAAAAGTAAAATGTAAATATAAAATATAAATTTTAATTTTAAAAATAGATAAGTTAAAAGTTACCCCCAACGCTGAAAATATTTTGAACATTCAAAATGCAACAAACATCTTCTGTTGAAAACCACCTGCATTTCATTTCGTACGACTCACCTATACGATTTGTATTTTACAATTCACAAAAGACTGTTTGTTAACGGAATCGGAGAAAATAATCAATTTCAACAAATTAATCCTAGCTGTTTGTACATTCGTATGTACAGACAAAATGAAGTTACTCACAGATCTTGAAAACTCATCAATGTGGTTTATGATTAAGGCAGAAATCAGTCCTGGACGTTGTCGAGTTGCTCCTAATTATAGTTTCTCATGCCTTTAAGGACCCTAACATCGCCAATACATAAATAGCCTATTTTCGTTACTTTTAACCATCATCTCTTCATCTTAACACTCGGGCTAGGTGCACTAATTAGTTGCATCAATAGACAAGATAGTGTTCGTGGGAACCAAACATTTTGTGATGGTGGAAATCGCGGGAAACTCTTTCTCATACTTAGGGGGATTTATTCTTTGTGTAGAGAGAATGATTAGAATCATCAAATATATGAATCTCAATGGGATGAAACAAAATTTGAACGTAGATAGCTATACTTGAAATCTGCTACATAGATAAAATCATAATCTCCATCATTTTGTGCGCCTGAATACAGAAAAATGTTTACTTTGAGTTCCATAATAACTGGTTTAGGGTTTTATATTTGACGTTGCGTGTAACAACCTTAGTTTAAAACATTTTAACCCGTAGAGTCCCATACACTGTATCTGCAGGAATTCAATAGTTAATTGATAAAGCCATTAAACTGAAACATAAGGCACACTAATTTCATTTAAATGCATAAGAAGAAATTGCATCTGTTAAACTACGCTGATCACAATGGTTTGCTAGGCGTAAACTACTGTAACAGGTTTGTATCTATAGTTTACATCAAATGTTGAACTAAGGAATAAAAAGACATGCTTACATATCTGGGAAACACAAAATGATTGGTTGTCAATTATTGTCTGATATTGAGTAATAACTGTATTTGTCAGGTAAGCTACGTGTGTTGTTGTAAACTTTAATTCTTAAATGTGTATCATAGTTAACGAGAATTTCCAGTGTTAAACTATATTTAACAGACATAAACTATTATCAAATTATAGTTTAGAGAGAAATACTATAATTAAAGTTTATCAATCTTTTAAAGTATAATGTGCGCTAGTAAACTATAATATACACTCGTACACAATAATATACACTCGTAAACTATAATATACACTCGTACACTATAATCTACACTCGTAAACCATAACATACACTCGTAAACTATAATATACACTCGTAAACTATAATCTACACTCGTAAACCATAACATACACTCGTAAACTATAATATACACTCGTAAACTATAATATACACTCGTAAACTATAATATACACTCGTAAACTATAATTCTCATTCGTAAGCTATCTTTTACATTAGTAAACTATGGTTTAGAGATGTTAACTATAATACATGTACTTGTAAATTACTGTTTAGAGAAGATGAAATTTTTTTTTAAATCGCGCCACCAATTGCCTCCTCGGAGGAATATAGGGTGAATTTGCCCTAGCTTATTTTAAACTGCATCAGTAGAATTAATCTGCGCATCCTTGAACTTCTTTGCTCTAATTTTGATAAAATAGCTTTAAACTTGTGAAATATAGATGAAGATGTAAATTATGGTTTAGAGATGTAATTTGTAGATTAACAGTCTTAACTATACATTTTAAATTTTGATTTGTGAGCTATAATTAGATAAACTTAGTTTATCTACAGTAAAACTTTATGTGAAGTCGGCGTGTCAAAGAATGTGGGTTGCGCTTGTAAAGAAAAACAGCGACTGCATTTCCAGGTTGTTGGGGTTTTTGGTTTTTTGGTGTTTTTTTTTGGGGGGGGGGGGGGTTCCTGTTGTTTTTGTTTTTGTTTTTTTTGGGGGGGTTGTTGTTGTTGTTGTTGTTGATTTTTGTTTTGTTTTTGTTGTTGTTGTTTCTTTTTTTGTTTGTTTGTTTGTTTTTTTTTTGGTTTTTTTTTGGTTGTTGTTGTTGTTATTGTTTTTTGTTGGGGTTTTTTTTTTGTGTTTTTTTTTTGGGGGGGGGGTTGTTTGTTTGTTTTTTCAAATGTCCCGTTAATCAACTTACTCTTGACGGTTTCTTTGTACGTACTCACTTCATGTTCTTTCCACCATGGGGAAAACGACCTGAAAAAAATATCGGCTGCAAGAATTTAGATGATTATATATTGGTTGATTGTATATTGTTTAACGTCCCGCTCGAGAATTTTTCACTGATATGGAGACGGTGAAGGGCTGCAAAGTTTAGGCCTTTGTTTGACTCTTACAGCTTTTGAGCAGGGAGGGTAGGGATCTTTATCGTGTCACACCTGCTGTGACACGGGACCTCAGTTTTTGCGGTCTCATCCGAAGGACCGCCCATTTAGTAATCTTTTACTACAACCAAGGGAGGACCTATTCTAACCAGGATCCTCACACGAGAATTTAGAGATAGACTACACAAGACAGGAGAGGACACGTGCATGGTTGGGCCAAAATGGAAAAAAAACACACAAAAACTTTAAATATATTCTCTACTCCTACACATGTGGGAGAAAATCCAAATGTATGGTTATTGTGTCCATGAAGCCTTTGCCAAAATTGTGAAATTCATTGCACCTTGGTCATTGAAATATGGGCTGATTTAAATGCTTCAACCGGTCGCGGTAGTTCAGTGGTTACAGCGTTCGCTTCGTAACCGGGAGGTCGTGAGTTCGAGCCCCGCTCGTGCCATGGCCGCGTCAAACCTAAGACGAAAAATAGGTAGTGATTGCTCCTTCGCCAAAAACTCGGCATTTAGAAGTGAGAATGACGGGTCTTTCGGATATGACCTTAAAAACGAAGGTCCCGTGTCACGGTAGGCGTTGGCACGTTAAAGAACACTCACTGCTACGGCCCTGAGCGCTAAGCATAGGACTAAATTCTTGGTACTTTACCTACAGCTGGTGACGTCTCAATATGAGTGAAAAATTCTCGACGGGACGTAAAACAAACAAACAAACAAACAAAATGCTTCAAATATCATCTTTCTTTCTGTTGTAATTGAATGGGAATTGTATGTATAGGCTTTTATACTCGGGTGACCGTTAAGGCCTTTGGGCCTCTTGTTTAGAATGTCTTAAACAGTCCTTAACTGACTTCATGTAGTCACGTGGTGAAGTTTTCTATCTAAACCCATTATTGGTAATGTTAGCATTCGATTTCATCTGACAATATCTATTCCGGAAAATTATATTAGTCTTTTAACAAAATTCAGATTGTTCCCTTAGAATAGTACAGGTAGATATAATGACACAAGACAAGACTGATGATATTAATTTTGTAATTTGAACGAAATAGAGGACGAATATCATTTTATTTTAATATGTCCATTGTACATAAACAACGGATCTGTACGTGTTAAATGTGCTTTTATGCTTAAGCTGGTACAACTGATGTCAATTCAAAATAGAAAACAACTCTGTAAATCTGGGTGAATTTTAAAAGGTGCTTTACTCTTATGATCTAGTCAAACTATCATGTAATATGTACGTTTTGTAGGCTTTACTTATATGTCCATCCTCTAATATTCACTCCGCTTTTCATATCATATAGTATACAGCTTTTTTGTTTATATTTTGTAATCTGCATTATGCTGATGAGCCGTAAGGTTTAAGGCCAGTAAACAATTACAGTCACACAGCACAGAGATATACCTAACCATATTCGTATTTCAGGAATTTTTATGTAAAATTGAATATGAAAGCCTGCTTGACTAAATATTAATGAATTTACGACAGAACAATGTTAGAACAAGCATAAAAGATTCACCTCCATGAATTTAATTTAAATAAAAGTCAGTAATGATAACTGTTCTCGACACATTATTAATCGGTGAGTTCGTGTAAAGCACTTGAGGATTCAGAGACCCTGAGAGGGAAATGGAAGGTTAATTTCTTCAGTGAAGGAGCACTTACGTAGACACGATTTTGCCTCTGATTAATAAGCAGGGAAATTTTGATTAAATGAAGACTCCGGTTTTAAAGAATGATACCATATATGTAAATCCTCCATTAGGGTCAATATTCGCTTTTCACCTCTTCTTTTCAATTTATTCTTGCAGCATTGTTTGTTCTCTAGATTTTATTTCAAATGATGTATACAAAACAGTCCCCATGCGTGACTTTAATTGGAAGAAAAGCAATCAATGTAGAACTGAATTTGAACCTGTAATTGTACTCAGGTACCTTCACTTCCAAATTAATATATGAAATTGCTAATGACTTAACAGACTGACACGATTCATGCTATTTTTCTCCTGAGCTCTATTAATTTCCGGGACTGAAATATTTAAACAGAAATGTTAGTTAGAAATAAACTACTTCAGTGATTAAAGATTGTCCCTTCCACGCACGGAGAGCAGATAATTAAGAATTTGAAAGCATATGCCGTGATATACCACGAGCCTCTCACATTGGCATACTGTTATTATTCATTATTACTCAAGACGTACGGAGTGAATGTAAATATTCAAGGTTATCGTAAAATGTGACTTTCTGAAGCGGTTACATCAGATAAGTGAAGTCAACGTGTAACACTTTGCTTTCATATAACTATGAATTTAATCAGTTTGTTAGCATCTAATTTAGATGATAAAATCAATTTTCCAAAGTTTACCAAATGATGTATCAGTCTGCAATTTTAACGTTTTCAACTGTTTTCATCTATTTCATATACTTTAAAGACATCTAGTTATTGTCAGAAATATAGTTATTGTCAGAATAAATTCTGAAATCTTGCTCTGAAAACCGAATAATAAAACGGTCAATTTAACGCCATGATTGATTATGGAGACTAAATGAAATATAAAAAGTAATTTCCCAGAAAATTACTTGTGATTTCACATTTTGGCAGTCGAAAAACATTAGGAAAGCATTACTCAGATGAAAAATGATCGTAAATAGCATGTAAAGTTTAGCATATTCAGTAAACACATTCCTGATGATTTTAGCTTAAATTTCCTACAGATGTAGCTTTTAATTTCCTTTTCCATGGTATGGTAAGAAATTACAATCAGCTTCATCTTTGTGTTTAAGTAACATGGTGCATTTTTAAAGCGCTAAGTATAGCTGTAAATCTTCTTCATTACCAGATAGGTTTTACTTTCGTTTTCGCGTTTCCGGTTAACCGCCACCTATGCGATGAAATATCAAATAAGGGACCAGTCTAGCCGGATATCTTACGGGGTTAAATGTAAATTCATCATTAACTTGCAGCCACTGCTGTTAACAATCTAGGTGGCCGATATATATCTGTAGAAATGACACAAAGAAAAGTCTGTGTCTTCATAACGTTTTATTTAAGTTTTGATGGATTGCTCATTCAAAACTGCTTTTAATAAAATACTAGTACAACGCCATATTTCATGTAAATGCCTAAATTCACATGCTTAGCGCTATTCAGAACTAAGAATTTTTGTCTTTCTTACCACTCTCAAACAGACAATTTCTTGTGCATTTTATCTCCCTATAAAGCTATAAAGCTAACTGAATAACTAATTATGGCATGGTAGATTTTGAATTTATACCAAGTAAATTCAAATTTAATGATATGATAGAACTGTCAATCGAAGGATGCTATCAATACTTTATTTAATGGACACCTCACAGTTACTACCGTGTGTGCTCCATGACAGGAAATTGACTTTTGTGAATCTGATACACAACAGACGAAGTAAATCTTCTTTATATTCTACCAAAATGACAATACAAATATACCCTTACGTGTAGAATAGGAGTGTATAGGGAAGGCAAGCCGATCTATTATAAACATTAAACACTGTAATTATACATGTACACATACGAACCATCCCTAATATTTTTAGAAATCATTATTGATTGATTATTTATTGCTTTCCGCCACACTCAACAATTTTTCAGTTATCTGGTGGCGTCCAGTTTTTGTTGGTGGAGGAGAGAACCCAGATACAATGTACCTGGGAAGAGACCACCGACCTTCCGCAAGTAAACTGGCAAACTTGCTCACCGACAGAGGTGAGAGGCTTTGTGATTTTGAGCCCGATGCTCTAACCACTCGGCCACGGAGGCCCCTAGAAATCATTAAATATAAAACGTAAACGGTACCAATTTTGAAGCACCAGATGTACATTTCGACAAATAATGTCTCTTCAGTGATGCTCAAGTCAAAAATGTTGGAAATCCGAAAAAAGATCAAACTTGGAAGAGCTGAATGAACCAAAAATACCAAATAGTGGAGCCAAATCCGGCAAGAATCAGAGCTATGCATGAGGGAGATAATCCTTAATTTTGAAATGACTTTCTTAATTAGTAATTCTTAATTAAATCTATGGGTATACAAGACGTAATTGGGCAGAATTTTAACAACTTCTTGAAAGACCATTGTTTTAACTGTTATGGTTCACACCATGAAAATATTAAGCATATACATGAAAACAGGATTCAAAAATTGTTAATGTTTTCAACATGTCTTCCATTTTTTTAAGACAGGGGTCATTTTTTCTGTAAGAGAATGTGGGGTCAGATTGATTGTATTATGCATAGTTTTTTTATTTGGCAGGTCTATTACCTATTGAATATGTATTCATCTGGTTATTTTCACGGTATCTTATCTATTTTTTCACATAAGTTTTAATTGACATGTTAAAGAACCATCCCAGCTATGGCCGTACGCGCTAAGGATAGGTCTAAATTTGTGGTACTTCACTATAATTGGTGACGTACGCCTCAATATGAGTGAAATATTCTCGACAGAAGGGGCCTCCGTGGCTGAGTGGTTAAAGCATCGCGCTCAAAATCACAAAGACTCTCACCTCTGTCGGCGCGTGTTCGGATCTCGGCCGCGGCGTTATGTGAGCAAGTTTGCCAGTTTACTTGCGGAAGGTCGGTGGTCTCTTCCCGGGTACATTGTATCTGGGCTCTCTCCTCCACCAACAAAAACTGGACGCCACCAGATAACTGAAAAAATTGTTGAGTGTGGCGGAAAGCAATAAATAAAATATTCTCGACAGGACGTAAAACAAACAACAGTTTAGGTCAACATTGAAATATGCGAAAACTGTAATGACAATAAGACTGTATATAGTATTATGAATCAAATCCATCTCTTAGATAAAATATCTCAATAAATATTGAAACTGCACTATTATTTCGTTGTAATATTTGGTGTACATCATGACAAATGTTGGTTTTGATTTTCAAATTCAGAATACGTCCTTGAACGACATACTGTAAATGTCATGAATTTACCTTTATTTTGTCTCCTGGGAGAACGAATTCATTTTACTGCATTATAATGACATAACAGCTCTCTAAAATGCGATCTGCATATTATCATCGTACAATAAAACACTTGTCAGCCACAGTAACTTTTCCTATCAAAGTGTAAAACATGGTATTATAAACGTTTTAATGCCACTATATTGACCGTTAAAATGCCTTGTGTAGAAATTCCTATAAGGTACAAAGGTGAAATCGCTTCATTGCAGGAATTATGGGGATTTATGAAGACCAAATAGGACACATGGGTCGCACTGGTGAGAATTATTAGTATGTTCAGGCTTATATGTTTCTAGGTGTTAACTCTGTTTTATGATTTCCCAGAAGAAGAAAATGTAAAGTCATAAAACAAAAGAAAAATCGGAGTCCTCAAGGGCATGGAGAGAAGAACGCACCAGTAATATTTTTTATTTGTCATATCACGATTTTCTCTGTGGATTTGCATTGTTTCCGCATGGTGGCGTTGCATGCTAACGTTGATTACTGGCAATGCTACATTGGAAATTTCAAGGGCTTTACGTTGACTACCATGTCTTGTCACCGTCAGTTCTTCTATAAATGAACCGATATAAATAAATTGAGCAAAAGTATTAGATTTGGAGATCTAAGGACAACATTATGAGATGTGTCTCACTACCACTATCCTGCAAAAGGACGGAGGGAAAAGGAGAGGTATTTGCTCTCGTAAAAAGAACTGCAAAAGCTAAACTACATTATGTATTATGCTATTAATATCGTATTTCTATTTTACCAGTTGGAAGATATAATAGTAATATCAATAATAAATCAATAATAATCAATCATTATATATATATATATATATATATATATATAGAGAGAGAGAGAGAGAGAGAGAGAGAGAGAGAGAGAGAGAGAGAGAGAGAGAGAGATACTATTAAAAAAAAGTAGGGGATACTGTATTTTGTGATCCAAATCTTCACATACACAAAGGGATACGAAAGTATGTTGTATAGTTCCTTAACGAGGAAAAATTTCTAAAGAAATTCCTCACCCAAACACATCAATAACACTCATGATCTGCACGTGGTGCTACTGATGATCAAGGGTGTTGTACCACAAATTTGTATGCCTCTGAATTGGAAGGTTAGAGCCACTCTAAAGAAAGATTTTGAGGAGAAAGCATTAGATTATCAGTTGCTGAAGTCGTTAATTAAACAGAGACCATGCGCCGTCTAACATAGGATGAGAGGTTACGTGCCCTTGGTATGCTGCAGGTTGGCACAAGACAGGTCGCTGTGGCAAGGGCAATGAACGTTTCCCAGTCTGTTTTCAGCAAATTATGGTCCAGACACCGTGCTTCAGGGTCTGTTCAGGATAGACCACGATCCGGTCGACCAAGGGCATCAACGCAGGCTCAGGACAGATTCGTCCGCACTATTGCCTTGAGAAATCGTCTGGTAACAGGAAATCAGATAAGGTTTTCTCAACTTCAAAGGGATACTGGCTTGGTAGTGAATGGCCAGACCATCAGGAATCCGACTGCACAGATTTCACTTACACGCCCGACGTCATCGTGCCATTCCCTGTTTGAGGGATCGTCACATTAGGGCCCGACACCAATGGTGTCGTCACCATCAGCGCTGGGATAATAGCCGATGGAACTACGAAATATTTTTAGATGAGTCGAGGTTCATTGTGGACTTCCTGGACAGACGCAGGAGGGTTTGGCGCCAACGTAACGAACGTTTCCATGACGTTAAAGTCATTAGACATGATTGATATGGGGGTGGATCTGTAATGGTGTGGGGAGGCATCACTGTTGCCGGTAGAACAGACTTGCATGTTGTTGCTGGACGTGTCACGGGGCAGTACTACCGGGACAACATCTTGGCACCCCATTTTGTGCCGTTTGCATATCGTTATGGACGCCGTTTCATTTTACAAGATGACAATGCCAGATGTCATAGGGCGCGGATCATTACAGATTATCTCCAACAGCGGAATATCATTACATTACAATGGCCCGCACTCAGTCCGAACCTTTCCCCCATCGAGCATGTCTGGGACACGCTTGGGCAGCGGCTACGCCAACGTCAAGAACTTCCTACCAATGTCCAAGAACTTGCTACAGCATTGCAACAGGAATGGAATAATCTTTCCCAAAATGGCCTGGGACGTCTCGTTAGGAGTATGTCAAGCCGAATCCGAGCTTGCCTGGCCAACCAAGGGTTTTTACCCGCTACTGACTCTGTTTCATAATGGTGGTAAATTTGCTGTGTGATCCTGTGTTGGTGTCGACCCTTATTTTGGAGAATCTGTCCTTTTTTGACTGTACACAGGGTTCGAATAAATTGACAAATGTTTCCTTAATGTTTTTCTGTCATTTGTTTCCTTCCTGGCCTCATGATCTGCATTTCATTGTCCTTGTAAATCCAATATCCCCTACTTATTTGAATAGTATACATATATATATATTCCATATTTTTCTTTAGTTTACTAATGGAACTTTTTCAGAGGAATGCGGAGATCTCATTTTCTCAATCCCACCCCATTTGTATCAGGCGTGGTAATTGAAAGAGTGAGTAATACAGAGATTAATCGCTTCAACCAAAGACAAGTGTTTTGAAGCATTGTAGATTTTATCTTTAGATATTCCTCTAATAGGTCATTTAGGAATTCTTGGATTAAAAGTCTACACGATATTTTCATCCTAAATTGTGGATTTTAATGTATATAGATAACCCAAAATTTTATGGCATAACATGGTTGAAATAACAGGTTAAGGAAATATTTGTGAAATTGTTAGTTTTATCTGAAAATCTTCAAAGTATATTGACTATAAGATATTTACAAACAATTTTACATAAAATATCACTTACCATATTTACTAACGTGTTTATTTTTAGGGCTACAAAACACCGTTTAACAAATGAAACTGGACGATGAATAGTCGATAAAAACCTCCGATTAGTATGCACTGCAAAAGTTGGCATAAATTTCACTATGTAATTGAATGCTCAAAATTTTGTAAAGAACGAGAAATGATATTACATGATAATATCGCATATTCTAGCCTGTCGTGAATATGCGCATTTATCTCCGTAGTCTTCTAAAAACTGGACGCCATCAGATAACTGAAAAATTGTTGAGTGTGGCGGAAAACAATAAACAATCAATCAATCAATACTATATAGAAGGGGAGGGTTTATTTCGGAAAAGGTAATTCCGCGCTGGCGGCAAATATATTTTACATTTACCTAATATTTCCTTGCCCGAAACTGCGGTAAATCTGCATGGTCGGAAACTTTGCCCAATCAAAAAATATACTATAAAAAGTACTTTTAAATTCCACCCACCCAACGCCTTTTTGAGCACCATACTGCTGCTTGTCTTGCTTTCTTTTGCAGGTTGGTTTCTCCGCTCCAAGGCCTGTGTTCGTCGCGGATATCTTTTCGGGGCACCCCAACACAAATGGAGGCGTGCACCCTACATTCTGCAACTTCATGTTATTTCATGAACTTATAGTTTGCAGTATTGATACTTTGATTGTTGATTTGAACAATTGTTTGTTTGCATTGCTGACTGATTGAATTTTTGTATTGCTGATAATGAATTGTTGTTTTATTGATTGCTTTTGCATTGGTGACGTTTATGTACTTGCGTATACCCAGTGCACAATTCGCACACTTGGGATCGTCACATTTTGATTGAATTGCTTGCTTGTTGAAGGAGTGGCCCGAGGTAGCCCTCAACCATCACCGCGGCCAAGAGTGCCAAAATCAAGCATAATAAAATTTAAGTCATTACATAATATCGGTTGTTGGTGTTATTTAAGCGAAGGGAATCGGTGATAAATAATTGTTAACGACAAAATGTTGCAAAAATTGATTTAACAAGGGGGTTTAGTAGTACAAAAGGATGGGAAAACGATTAAATAAGAACAAATAGCAAAGAAAAAATGTGACAATGAAGGCGAATGAGAAAAATCCATGACGATGATACACATAAAAATGGTGTGACAAGAGGGTGTCTAGGGTCTGGCCTCGGTACTGCGTGTTCTGTTGTACAGTCAGACTTAGTCTTTTGTAGAGAGCATGTGCAAGTAAAACAATATGTTTCCAATTCAACCTCTGGAAGTACGTTTCCTGAGACAACACAGTGCGAGTAAAGCGTCTGAGGAGGATGAGGTACAGGTCGGGTTCAACAAGGCCGCAGAATTCAGCACTAAGGTGGATTACTCTGGACGAAGGTCGCAGGACAGGAAATGACAATATGCGGGAAAACGTCATTTAATACACTAGACATGCATAATTCACAGAAACCTAGAGGTATTGAAGTCATCAGCTGACACCAGTAATTTGCAGATAAAATTTAGGTGTGAATTTCGTCAAGCACATGAGTTTGAAACTAAAAGAAGATGTATAAATCCCATTGTTAAGTTTGAAAGAGGAATACTGTCAACTAAAAATCTGATTTCCGTGATTGTCCATTTGAAAGCCAGTTTAGAAGATGTCGAATCAACCAGTATGAAGTATATAATTATTGATATCAGGAATGATGCTCATTTAGTTCTTTGTCAAATGACATACAAGACATTTGTTGACGCAAGCGTCAAAAAACAGTTGACGTAATGTAAAACGCATTTTGTATGTTTGTCCGCTACGTAAGAAATCTTGAAATCTCACAATCAAACATGTTTTTAAGAATATGGTGCCAAAGGCAAAGTATATGCATATTTAATGACATGACAATTCAAATAAACTAATACGAAAACATTCAAGTTTTAACTATTTATTTATCCTGGTTTTTGTGTTAGATGATGCTTTCCATAACGGGTGGGTATAGCTTCGCATTTCAAACTCTCTTATAAAGCATTACATATATGCTTATACATGTGATAAATACATTTTTATTGTTTTTAATATATGTTAAACACTGTCACTTGAAACTTTCAAGCAATATAACCGACGGTCTCCTGGCAACCGATAATACAAGGAAACAGACGAGATGTGAATATCTGTTTAGCTAGACAACGAGAATCCATTCTGCACAGTCTTCCTAAATATAACAGTTCTCTGGTGTCTAATTCGGCGTTAATGGGTAAAACGCCACTGAGCTGTTCGTACATACAATAGGTAGTGAACTCCGTTCCTCGTTCATTACGCGACATAAAATGTTTTTGGTTAAAATGATCGAGCAGCTAGAACACGGCTTCAAACTTGTTTTTAGATGGTGTATTGTATTTATTTTTCAATTTTACTAAAAGAAATTGTCTCGGGGAATTCAAAATTGCATGTTACTTGCGGAAGGTCGGTGGTCTCTTCCCAGGTACATTGTATCTGGGTTCTCTCCTCCACCAACAAAAACTGGACGCCACCAGATAACTGAAAAATTGTTGAGTGTGGCGGAAAGCAATAAATAATCAATCAATCAATCAATCAATCAAAATTGCATGAACAGATAGGATTTGTATCTGCTTGAGGTTTCGATGTCATGATCGGATTTCTTATATTTCGATATTTCGAGGGGGCCTCCGTGGCCGAGTGGTTAGAGCATCGGGCTCAAAATCACAAAGCCTCTCACCTCTGTCGGCGCGTGTTCGAATCTCGGCCGCGGCGTTATGTGAGCAAGTTTGCCAGTTTACTTGCGGAAGGTCGGTGGTCTCTTCCCGGGTATATTGTATCTGGGTTCTCTCCTCCACCAACAAAAACTGGACGCCTCCAGATAACTGAAAAATTGTTGAGTGTGGCGGAAAGCAATAAATAATTATTAATTATATTTCGATCTCACAGCGCGTGGATAAAAGTGTGAATTTACATCCAGTGTATAGATTTCTATAACATCCACCATAAAATGTGTGAAAAATATAATATCCTATTCATTTACGTTTAAGTAAAACACTATGACGTCAACAATTTATTTATTCTCATGCCACTTATAATCTGCATTTTGATTGCATAATCAATGAGTTTGATATAGAGCGTTGACGAGTTGGAAAGCTTTTGATTGTAATAACATTACTATAAAAACAAATTTCAATATTACTGAATAAAAAAAATTACTTTTATCAAGGTGAAGATAACAAACATGGACCTGATTGACGGGTCACACCCGCCGTATCGTGACCAGGTAATGAAGTAATCCGTAGTCTATGTAAAGAAGTGCCAAGAAATGACATGAAACATTTCAGAGAGTATTCGACTAATGACAGGTTATATTGTAAATAAGATCATTATAACGACCATAGAATTTGCGAAATGCTTGTTTAAAATTTGTTGAAACCCCTCTAACATCAACTTATTTGTCAATAGCCTGTCTCAGTTTAAAATTGATCATACGTAGAACATACTCTTGCTCATCAAATCAGTTAAGAAACATAACACCATATGCAAGTGATAATAGAATATTGCTACATAAATAAGGTGTGTCGAAAATTCAGAATCAGAAGTAATTCCGTGTGTCATAAAGTCGAATTGTTGTTTTCCGTTAATGTCTATGTTCAGTAGTTAACTACATGTGCAAGTATCGAATCGAAATATGAATGAAAGTTAAAATTGTTAAAATATTAAACAACGTCGATATATCTGAATGGCGAGTTGAAGGCCACAGCAAGATATTTTATCTTCTCGTATAGACGTTTTTGAAGACATTCTGCCTCATAAGAACAAAAACATGCTTACGACTAAAAGAGCACGATTCGTGCCTATGACAATTCAAATAGACTGTTGGAAGCTCTCATCATCAAAGACTACGTACATATTATAAATGAAAAACTCTAGCATATTTTTAATATCAACTTTAGAGTACTTGTGTTTATAATTAGAGTGGTGTTAACAAATTTATTTTTATGACTGATCACAAGATATGAATATATCCGAATTCCATTTTTATTGACGAAGCAGCTGTCTATGATGTCAAAAAACCTAGTCTTTAATTGTGAGAAATTGTGGTGTAGAGTGTTGGAAAATTATCCCTTTTGATGATTTTGATTTTGGACAAGATTTGTAATTTCAAATTTAATAAAAGTTCTTTGGAATTTTTTGAGAATCTACATTTGATTTACACCACATGTTGTGGCACAGTGCGTCTGAGGCTGTTTCTTCAGAACACTTATTTTCATGAGAGTTTGGTAGAACATTTACTAGATCCACAGTGTATCTCCGTTTGTAAAGGTTTTTGTGAAGTGTTGGAATCCAATATAGGTACAGTAACTCAAATTCATTTTTTTCAATTGACTGGGATATTAAATGTGCTTAAAACTGAAACGTAATTTTGAAGAATATCGTCTTTGAAAGGTAACCTGAAGTGTAAGTTGAATTACCAAATGTAGAATTGAAACCAAGTTCTTCTAAAGAAAAATCAATGAAATGCTGTTAAAAGCTTTGACAGCTGGAACCAGTACGTATTTTACACGTAACCGACAGACGGTGCGCATTTTTGTTTTAACGTGTCTAATAGTCTAATATGAGAATTTGATATTCGCCTTATACTTTTTATCCATTCTGGCAAAGCGTCAAGTTCTATCCAATCGTCGGGCCAATCTTGGACAGAAATTCTGAGCATGCATGATAGAAATGAAGTTTAGTTTGGGGTTCTCTGAATTTCGGAACTTTGATAATAAGTGTCTTCAGCTCATCATTTTCAGCTATATTGGCATCACTAGTAATGACATGTCCAACTCGGCTATAGTTGAAAGAAAGAGAATATGAAGGAGGATTTTGTATAAGATGGTCAATATCTAGGCACTGTAAAGTTTGTATATGATTAAAATAGTATGAATACAATAGAAGAAGTACATTTGTAGGAAAGACAGGTTGTAGATTGTTGAAACAAGGGGCTTGCTTGTTTAAATGCGCGATGTACTTTCATTTCACGGTACATTAGTTATCCTTCATGTGGGTCACGGTAAATAAACCGGGGGGGGGGGGGGGCGGATTTGTGAGGTACAATGTACGTAATGGATATAAGCCGAAAACGGTTCATTCTGAAATATATTGGACTCGCTGAGGCGCGCAATCGCCAAAGCAAGTACACTATTTTTCATAATGATCCGTTTGAGGCTTATATCTTACTTAAAACTTTTTTTTTCGTGAAAATGTCAAAGTCATTCAGATAAAATCCAAAAGACACATGCTTTGTCCTAGAGAATGCCACTTTTTTATTGTTCCCATTCACTTATTTATAATCACCTTCTGGGAGCCCCAGTTAAGTTTACAGTCTAATATTACAACAATAGATATGTAACGGTTAGCATTTTTTTTCTAACACCTCGCTCTGTCCAGTGTTATGACAATAGACTTCACATAGGGCAACCCCGAGTCTTCAGTTTCATCGCAACCCTTAATCTCATTCAGTTAGCACGATGGAATCAGAGAGTGATGTCAAGTTTTAAGACTCAAAGTTCTTTTAAAACCCCAAGCGATAAGTCCGATGATGACACTGATACTATTTTGAATGACATTCTTGATATGGAAAACCCCCATCCCAATGTTGAATTACGCACTTATCCGTTATTTTTATATTAAAAAAATCCTTCATTTTCAGACATCGGACTTTGGGGATGATGACTCGTCGTTAATAAAGGCCTCCCAGGAGATTGAAAACAGGGCGTCGACAAAGGAATGTGATTTAAATCGTTTTTCGAAACCCCTTCAAGAGGCGGACCTCAAAAGCTTAGTCTAGTCTACGAAGTCCAAAAACACCGAAAATAAAGCAAAAAGGGAAATAAATATCACTGCTGGCGATGTGTCTGGACATGTGCGTTTGTGGTTTGCTATGATTATTTCCTTTTCTGTATCATTTCATTGTATTTGTTTTCGATTTTCATTTCAGTTTGGTCCAATATTTTCCAAATCCAACAATTTGTTAAATATTGGACTGATGGAACAAAATATTGGACTGGTAATACAAAATAATGGACTGACATACTTTTAAGGGTCCATTCTTAAATATACTTGATTGAAGCAAATAAAAGGTTACGTCACTAAAAAGTTTTAAATGAGGGATAATTTTTACATGACTATCCGAGACGGTGAGTGGGTGAAATATGGGAAATTACAAGGAAAACGATGTTTGAATCGAGGGAGAGGTCCAATATTATGTCTAGCTTTGTTAAATTATAGTATTTTTTACTATATTTTTTAACACGGGAGCAAGCTCCAGTGCTTGAAGTATGATGACATACAAAACTAAACTCTTTTTTTCTTAATCAAGTAAGAAAAAAAGTTCTCCCGTGAGGACCCGGATTAGAATAGGTCCTCAGCACCCTTTGCTTGTCGTTCGAGGCGACTAAATGTGGCAGTCCTTTGGACGAGACCGCAAAAACCGAGGTCCCGTGTCACAGCAGGTGTGGCACGATAAAGATCCCTCCCTTCTCAAAGGCCCAGAGCGCCGAGCATAGGCCTAAATTTGCAGCCCTTCGCCGGTAATGTTGACGTTAAATAATATATAATCAATCAATCAATTTCATCAAGTACGTTGCTTATGTTGACGGCATTTAGTCCTTTGGTAGCGACTTTAAGTTTAAGGAACTGACGGTGTGATTCGGAAAGATTATTATCCATAGCCCGCAGTGGTTTAAAGAGCCTACGATAGGCAACATCCATAATCCAGAATCCAGCTTTAGTCTGGTGTTGAAAAATTTACTTAGCTTCTTCATACAGACTTGGTTAGGTATTGGTTGATCAAAGTCACATAGTCACGGGTAGACCGAAACTGCTTATCGGATGACAAGGAATTTTACAACAGTTTCCACGCTATTTTTTTCCCATTCATTCAACAAATAAAAACATGTGCATTACAACACATTATAACAATATTTCAACGGTCAAAAATCTTGAAACTTTAACAGTAATAAAATGCATTATTAATTTTTTACATTGACGTCAATGTTTTCTAAAGACATTAATGGCACTGGATTTGAGTTACGGATACATACACTGTACTTTAAAAGGCGCAATTTCATTGGTCGATACAAATGTCAGCAAATCTATGATTGGTCAAACAGGAAATCCAGAATAAATATCCCAATGTCGATATTGAGGTGACCTAACTCTGAGATACACGTCAGAAAATACCAATCAGAAAGCATAAAACTCCTTGATGTTTTAATAAATTAGTTGGTTTTTTGACGCAAGGTCAAGAGTGAATCAAATGAGACGCCGTGTATATGAACAGTGTCCATGACTACTCTTGCATCTTTGTGTATTCGAAATAAGTCCCATCACATTCATTTTATTCCTATGTGGACTTGAAAGATTTCCCGCGTTGTCTACATTGTCATTGCAACAATGTGAAAAAGCAGTGCTCAGTGTCTTATTCCAGTGATTTTCTCGTTGTCCACGAAAAGGGGTACTTAAAAGTTGGGTTATTAGTATATGATCGATGATTATATCTGACCCACATGGACAAGATGGAGTGATCCAGGGATTGAAATGTCATAGACAAGCTGATTACCTCCATTATATTCCAGATATTCTTTTATTTAATTTGCAATGTTTTGTATTTTTTCTGTCACTGATATTAGATATGAGTACTTTTAAAGTTGCGACCAGAAATGTCTTTTATTTTATCATGTACTATTATAAAAATTAACGAAAAGAAAAGGTAGATATGAACGAAATGCCATACTAGCAGTGGAAGGAGATTAACGCTTTGCCGGTAATTGTAAATCTCAGTTTGCGACCGTTAAAACCAATAACAACGGCCACAGATCAGTAGACAATACCAAGTTAATGTCTTAAAGTACTCTCACAAAGGACGCATGAACGTAATGACTTAAATGTCTTCCGTCGTTACTGCGTTGGCGAGTCCGGAGCCGATGAAACGCATTTTGCGATCATTAAACCAGCAATATTTACATTCCAACATTATTTTCCTTCGAAATTCTTTAAAATACCGAAATGTGTTAAAGGTCAACAACTTCAACGTAGCATCACAATGTCGAAATAGCAATCGTTGATATCAGAATGCCACACCTAAACAATAACGTTGACGTGATAATTATCAATTATTCCAATCCCGTCGAACAGTCGCCGGATAGCTGAAAAATTGCTCAGGCGACTATAAATAAAACAAACAAACAAACAAAACCAATCCCGTCGAAGAAATCAACTTTGACCATTCCAGAGATGTTACAACTTATTGCCCGACATGGAACGGAAAGTTCTTAGTGGGATATTACAATAATAGTCACTGATAAATCACGTGTACAATGTAAATAGGTTTTTCATCTAGCGTGCAGTGCAAGAAACACAACGGCTGTTGTGCAAACAAATCCTCATAACGTACAACCACCGCAAAATTTTGTACGTTTATCACGTGATGCCCATAAGAGTTACTTGATGATCTAATGAATTTCCCAAAACTCAAGATTATTGGAGCTGACAGTGACAGCTCTGATTATTACGAAGTCTGTACGAACCTTCAAAATGCATAGAAATCTCATTCTCTTACAGACTATTCCCAAAAGTCTTTCCTACTCTGGTTCATCAGGATTACATTCTTATGGAATATTCCCAAAGTACATGACGAGAATTAATTTCAAATGTAATTCTCCAATGGCACAGTCCTTGGCAGCCGGAGAAAACAATATTCATTACTTGATGGGGTTATCGAAAAGTTCATATAATGAGGTATACGAAGGCAAAGTAATTATAAAAAGTGAAGTAAAATATTTACCTGGATCCTGAAGCAAGCAGCACTTGATTTTCATTCACTGAACAACATTTTTTGAGTAAAATTTAGTACGCATGTTACTAGTATACTTGTGGCATTGACAAACAGACTGAATAATTATATCTGTGGCTTATGGTCAAAATATTACAGCATATTTTCTGGAAGTGAGTTGCCAGTGAGTACATGTATTTAGAATATTTCACAAAAAAGAAGAAAAAATGTCACCGTAAACTTCACTCTCTAGGGAAATTGCATCCTGAGTGTACTTAAATCCATTTTTTAAAGAAGCGATTTAATTTGTAAAACAAATGAGACTTGAAGATAAAGAAGCAATTTAATCTATCAAATTCATAAAATACATTTTACATTTGTTTCGTTTTTCTCCCATCATTTTCCTTGTTTTTCTTTGTTGGTTCTTCAGTTTCCTCAATCTTCTTCAAGTAAAATTATTTCATATTTCTTACATTATAGTGAACTATGGTGTCATGTTTCTGTCCCCTACATGCAAGATAAATCATGTCAACATGCGAGAAAAGTATGTCAACGTATAAGATAATTATATCTACATGCAATATAATCATGCTGACGTGCAAGTTACCAATCTTTTTAAAAAAAAACTTATTTTATTATTTGCAAATTTACTTACTAACATCAAATCTAACATCATACATGCAAGATGCAACATAATTGTATTGTCATGCGACTTATTTATGTCAACATGCGATACAATTATGTATACATGCAACTTATTTATGTTGAAATGCGACTAAAATATGTCAATATGCAAGACATTTGTTTCAAAATGCGAATAATTATGATGACATGCGAGTTAATTAAGTTGACATGCAACATACATATATGGACATGCGAATTATTAATGTCAACAAGCAAAATAATTACTATGTAGTTATGTAATTTATATGTCAACATGCGATATAATCATGTTGACATGACAAATATCTTGTATATTGACATAAATAAGTCGCATGTCCATATAAATTAATCGCATGTCCATATAATTATCTCACCTCGTGGGGATCCGGGTTGATAGAAAAGATCCTCAGTAACCCTTGCATGTCGTACGAAGCGACTATATGGGGTGGTCCTTCGGATGAGACCGTAAAAACCGAGGCTCCGTGTCACAGTAAGTGTGGCACGTTAAAGATCCCTCCCTGCTCAAAGGCCATAAGGGCCGAGCATAGGTCTAAATTTTGCAGCCCCTCACCGGAATGGTGACGTCTACATGTGAGTAAAAGATTCTCGAGCGGGACGTTAAACAATACATAATCAATTTAATCAATGATGTAATAATCTCTCATTTTAAAATAAATAGGTGTTGGCAAAGTAACACAGTTATAGCTCGTTATTACTATTTTTCCTCGGTATTTTTTGTCTGGGTGTGTTCTCAGAAACCACACAAGGGATTATGATGAAACCCTCTTTGGATCATAGCGTATCATTTGTAGATACAAATACAGAACAAATGTCATTTTGTCTGAAAATCCATACAAGTACATGGGATTCTCTTTTCAACACCAACTTCGTAATCAATCTAACTTTTTTTATTTTTCAATGTAATCGTTCGAAATTTATATTGTAGGTTATATTGAGACCTTTAACCGATTTATATGATAACAATTACCAATCTGCGTGCGCATGCACATGATTGAATAATACAAACAAAAAGTCTGTAACTACTATCTTATGAATCAAGTGAATAGAATATGATATTCACAGCTTAGTTAGATGATTATATATATATATATATATATATATATATATATATGTGTGTGTGTGTGTGTGTGTGTGTGTGTGTGTGTGTGTGTGTGTGTGTGTGTGTGTTGAAGGTTCAATTTTTGTAGGGTCATAACGTGTTTTTTTTTTTACATGAAAACCTTTTGAACTTGCTGTTTTGGATTACGATTTGTTATGGACGAAATTACTGGCCAGCACGTGCATGCACGTTTGCTGAATTCTGATTGGATGACTTTAAGATTACCTTATAACTTATCTGTAAATAATGCAAACATTATGAAACTCATATACTATGGGTATATGATACAAATGCCTGTTCAATGACATCAACAAAAATGCCGAGTTATACTCACGTGCGCGTGTATGCATGTGCACAGCTTATCTTTCATTTTTTGGTACTGAAATGGATAGAACTTCAAATATGAAGAAAGACTAAAATAAGATGATTTTTTGCTGTAGGACCTAACGAATGGTATGAACCCTAGAATTCTTTTTTGCGTGAATGTGCGTGCATTGTAATTTAGACTATAATAAGATGATTTTTTCTCTGTAGGTTTACAATATGAATACCTAATGAATGGTGCGAACCACAGAATGCTTTATCAAATTTGTGTGAATGCGCGTGCATTGGATTTGTTAACTTCTTTCATCATATATTGATCTATAACATTTTGAGATTTCAATGAAATGTTTTGAATTTGTACCATCGTCAAAATCACTTGTGCTTTCAATTTCGTTTGGCTAATATTCAAATGACCTTTGAATCTCTTATGAATGAGAAAAATGGAATGGTATTGACGTCATAGGTACATACTATGAACACTTAGAATTTAAGATGGAAGCACAGTTGCGCTAATTTCTAAATGGGGGACGTTGGGGAACATCCGTAAAGATGCCCATTACTATTAGAGCTAGTTTTATATGATTTTGTGCGTTTAATACGGAATATGAAAAATGTGTTTTGTTTGCAAATAAGATATCAAATCTTTGTTTAACTTACATGTTTCTTGAAGGTTTAACCAAATATTTAAACAATATATTAACAAAATTAATAAGTTTTTTTTTATTTTATAAATATGTTTATTTCAAAAACCAGAATGTCTATCTGAGTTGCTTGCACGCGTACTTTCACTTAGATATTCATTTCATGCATCAAACCATAGCGAAAGTACTCTAAATTCTCTCATTTGAAAACCAAAAATCTCTCTTTTTATTCTGAAAAAAACCACAAAAATTCAGGTATAAAATAACTGAGAGCTTGTATCACTCTTTCGATGGTGAAATCATACTCCATATGAGATGCTTTAACGAGCGAATAAAGGAATATTGTAGCGATCCATTTACATTCTAAATTAATATCTTTATGTACTTCAAAGAATCTAAAACTTCTCTCTTTTTCTGAAATAAAATATCTGCTATATTTCAAAATCTCATGTTTAAAGAATTATAACATTTCTATATCACAAGTATAGTCAGATTCTGAAAATACTCTTCGTTTTCTTTTGGTACGTCAATATTTTGTAACAGGAAGGTCATGAGTTCGAGCCCCGCTTGTACTCAAACCTAAGACGTCAACATCGTTAGTGATTGCTCCTTCACCAAAACATTCGGCATTTAGAAGTGAGAATCACGGGTCTTTCGGGCATGACCTTAAATAGGGAGGTTCTGTGTCGCGACAGACGTTGGCAACCCTCACTGCTAAAAGCCGTAAGTGATTAGCATAGGTTTAAATTTGTGATACTTATGAGTGAAAATTTCTCGACGGGACGTAAAACAAACTAACCAATCAATTAGATGTTTGAAAAGTTCCACTCCCAGAAGTACCTTTTGTTCTGTGACTTCCATCTTGTATCTCACATAATTCAATTAGAAACTGAATGTTGAACATGCAGTTACCCGCGTAATACATACACCCACAATCACCAATATCCAATATGTAACTAACAGTACGAAACACAATTGTATAATAGAGAATGATAAAGCACAATCCAGAAAAAATGTTATAATTTTGAAAACGTATAAAAATCATAGTATTATTTTCACTTCGCGTGTTTTATGCAACTAAAGGATTAGGAAGAATCGTGTTACAATAGTTTTTTGTTGCAGGTCGTTAAATATTGCAAGGCTTTTGCGCCTTAGACAATTTGATAAGACGACTTTTCTTTGACAAAGGCTTTTCGGTTAATAGTCTCCTGTTGACTATCCATCATCGCTGTGCTACCAAATGATCATATTTCGAAGGAGAAGTGGAACTTTGCATGTTCGGGTTTCACACAATGCGTGCAATTTGAAATTGGTAATTATTGACAATTCATCAAGTTCGGCAGCAAGGGACTGAATTTTAAACCCGTATTTTTTTTTTTCAGAATTCAATAGATAATCAAATTGATACAAATTTCAGTTAGCTTCATCAACAGCAATGACGTAGATGTGGTTCAATGACCCTGAGTATTTGTCGTCTCAACAGAATCCCATTTTCAAAGGTTTCAATGCACACAGTGTGTGATCTTAGTTACCAGTTTATCATAAATACAGATTTTTAATTCAAATTTCTGTACACAGAATCCAAAAAATGATCATTACAGTATCAATATGTACCAAATACGACATAACTTTCAAATGTATTTGTAATTTTAGTTCAAGGACTACGATTTGTATGTGGGGGGGGGGGGGGGGGGGGGAGGGGGTAGGTAGATAGGTAAAGGTAGCGCGTTATTCAATTTGTATGCACACACTGTTGTAATTATGAGACTACATCGTTCAAAAAATGACAATTCATCTTACGCTCGTTATTCAATTTGTATGCACACACTGTTGTAGTTATGAGACTACATCTTTCAAAAAATGACAATTCATTGCTTATATTTACAATTTAAAAACATAATGCTAACGTGTGTATTGTTTACTTTCTGTCATAATTCCCGCCGGATCATTCGGGCGAGTAGTAATTCATAGAACAGCCACTAGCCTGTGATGTCAAAGAAAAAAAAGAGTGCGCAATGTTGAAAAAAATTAAATGATCCAATTCTGAAACAAATTTACATTGAATGTTATAAATGTCACTTTAATCAAAATCTTGTAAAATTGAAACTTTGAATAACTCCATAGTACATGATGAACAGTGATGAAGCAGTCGGTTTATCATGGGCAAGTACTTCTTGTATTCATACGCCCAGTGTGATTTGGCCAGTCATTGCTAATGTTGTTATGGACAAAATTATCAACAAAACACTTGTAGTACTTTTAATTAGAGATCAAACAGATAATGTAAATATAACAATGGCGACCACTCTGAGCAGATTCGTTCAGACGACAGATAAGGAGCGAGAATTTAAACGATTCAAACTAATTCCCGAAAAAAAATGAAAGCAAAGAAAGGAGCGGCGACAGTTTTCAAAGAATATTTATAAGAAAAATGCAACTCGACTGGCTTTGAAAGTTTTGACGATGTTATTACAACTTAGACTTGATGAATGTTTGTATCATGGATCTCCGTAAAGTTGACGGAAGCTTCTACAAAAAAAAAACCTTTTTCGAAAGCATCCGCCATGGCATTAACAGACATTTAAATTATCTAGAATCCGGCTTTCACCGACAGCAATGCCAGGCTGTTTCAAAGCGGTTCGCACAGAAACGAAACATGTCAGAAACTTACCCAATTATAGCAATCACAATGCGCATGGAGTGACGAGAAAACATCCCCAGTCTTTACTGATGACAAAACAGGCCGAATATACATAAAAGGTGTTGTTGATGAGCTGACGGAACCATGTGTGATAAAGAATCATCGATAGGAATAATGCTAGAACTTTTTATCTATTATATAGTCATATATGTCATAAAATGAAGAAAAATAAATGAAACTAGGAATCAAGTATATCAAGAAATCAGATTGATTGTAGTTGGGGGGTATGCACTTGAAGTGTGCATTCTACATATTGATATCAAAATTGTTATTTCAGGATCCGTCTATTGCCCAGTTGTATACGCAATTCAAGCCTATGCACCAATATTGTGAGAGGAATGTTATCAAAGAAAAAGACACACACACACACACACCCCAAAAAATAATGAAAACAATACAAAACAAAAACACTTCAGAATAAGTTGTTAAGTAAATTACATATTACATGATTGATAATATAGGCAAAGAAAGCTCTGTTTAGAGCAAATAACATGCTTCAGATTTTACTACAGATTATGATGTCCAAGGCCCTCTAGATTATTTTGTGGAATCTCGACAGTGAATGACACTGCAATGTTCGGATCTTGGCACATTCCTTAACTGTCCCAGTAAAGCAGTGGGATCTTTCAGACCATTCCATCAGAGCTACTGGGGCATATATTTAATCAATAGTTTAATTTATCAAGAACTTTCATCAAAATCCACGTAGGGTCGTTCTCAAGTCATGTCAGTCATGCGAAACGTTTATGCATGTATCAAAGAGTCAGTGACGAGGAAGATATAAAGATTCCTTGACTGAGAATATGTTACCAAAAATACCAGCTTTACCAAGCTCAGAGAAGATTGCCATTATACCTGGACCGTCATCATTAGCTTGTGTTGTGAGATCAGAATCTACTTCTGTAATGTTCTCCCAGATGTTGATCCTGAATTAGCAGGTATTAGTGTGAATGAATTTAAAGTACATGAAATTACATGTACTTAAAGTTCTCAATATCTGTAAACAAAACAACCATTCCCTCTTCCATCTACAGCAATGTTTCCATACCTATAAACAATTTTATTATAAACCAAAAATAACATATCCTACAACACTTAAAATAAAATCGATGAACTTGTTGAACATTGAATTTACCATTTCTTGTTGACTGTTGAAGCATTAAACCTCATTGTTACCATATTTATATACTGGTGACTGTTAATCAATAAATTAATTGTAAACTATCGTATTTTTCTGGTCCTCAACAAAACAAAACACACTAGGTGTTTACAGAAATTTGTCAGAATGTCAAAGTCCGCACTCACCTTATAAGAACCCTAATAACCCGCAAAAGTACTGTAAGCAGTCAGTAGAAAGCCAAATATGTATACAGTGTGTGTGTGTGTGTGTGTGTGTGTGTGTGTGTGACAGCCAGTGGGAGACTGCATGCTAATTATGATTGATAGTCGTTAACAGTTCTGGGGAGACCCAAATTTCAATACAGTTGTGAACTATTCAGACAATGAATTTGTTGAAATATTTCTCTTGATGTTATCAAGATCGGGTAAAGCAAAAATAACACAGACATAACCGATTTCAGTTGGATTTAAATGGTGTCGTATGCCCCTTTACTCTAATCAATGCGAATTGGATATTATACATATATGCATACAGATTAGGTTATGATTTCTTTTTGTATTGGCAAATATTTACAGTTACCAGTGTTGTGTCTGTAATAAATCTGCATTGTGTCAATATATCATATTTGTCGATAAAAGATTACAAAACATAAATATAAGGGAATGTTTGTATTCTGGGGAATACAAACAATGAAAACATGGAGTAATATGCAAAGAGGTACAAATATCAATTATCCTCTCTCTCTCTCTCTCTCTCTCTCTCTCTCTCTCTCTCTCTCTCTCTCTCTCTCTCTCTTTGACACTTTATTTTGACGCATATACCAATTCCTTTCTCGTTGGCTCGCCGGATATCATTGCAAAGGGATCATTGTTGTGAGCTGAAACCGGAGTACCCGGAGGAAACAAGCCTGTCCGCGTGGACAACAACAATACCCTCTCACATACAGGAACTATCCCTGTCGATATTATGTAGATCGAAGTCGAGTCACATCGGTGAAAAAATAGTGCGTCAAGTGCTTTACGCCCTAAAGTATTCTTCTGATCACATCTTTCAGAATTCACACCAGACCGGTGTGCTCGCAACTTTAAAGCTCCAGCAGACGAGCCCGGACTGATTGGACGAGCTTCCCGGATACATGTATATTACACTTGTACAGGAGCGCTGGCTTTATTGTACAGATACCTGTAAATTATTTGCATCAGTAGGTGGTGGAATATCAATACCACGGATCTGTCGCTGATATTAATTATATGAAATAAAGAAAGAAAAAAGACTTTTCTTGATATTCAATATCATAGTTGACGAGAACATTGTACCAGGGGAAAAGTTGAGATTAATATATATATATATATATAGAGAGAGAGAGAGAGAGAGAGAGAGAGATAGATAGATAGATAGATAGATAAACCAACACCACTCAGCATTTCAAGGGATATATTAAGCATTAAAAATGACCAATGACACGAACAATTTGGAATTGTTAAATTTTCATGACAACCTGTTTTTTCTTTAAGACAAGAAAATATTTACTAGAAGCGAAAGTTCAATTACTATAATAAAAACGAAGACAAACTACCACTAAAAATAAACCACAACGACTAGGTAAACATAGGGCGTTTACATATTGAAATCGTAAGGTTTTTCCATGGCGCTATCATGTTTGTTGAAACGCTTTCCAGATATTGCTAAGAAGTATTTTATCCCTCCAACTTTGAAGTAATTAAACCATTGTACGCTCCTTGTCTGTCTCTGAAGTAGAACAAGGATGTATTATACTTGAAAAACGTTCGATCATTAAACAAGGAGAGAGTGCGAAGAAAGAAACCCTTCTGATAATCAACGATTTTCTAATTACGCTTTTACAACAGGTACAAAAATGAAGGGAATCTTCAAATTTAAAAAGAAAAATGTGAATAATCTGCACACAACTATCTGATATTGTTAACCACGGCAGTATCTGATGCAGCATTGTTTGAATTAAGGTGAGAATCGGTATAGAGAATGTCGAATGTCACAATGTCATTCGAGGAAACACATGGTGCTGCTGTATACAAAAATGAAATGCTCAGCGAAGGTATTAGCAATGAAAATATACACGTATTTGTGAGTGGTAAAAAAAAACCATAGATCTGAACAACGAAAAACAAACTTAATGATTTTACCAAAGCGCTCTAGAATATCAAACTTTTCCTCTTTAACAGATATATTTTTCATTTTAAAAACATCTTGTAGCTTGAATTTTAAGATGCGTCCCTTACTTTACGTTAATATATCAATAAATTTGATTATATCATGTGTCTAGTTTAATTTATCAAGAACTGAGCGAAGACACATGGTACATACGATTAATTCACTTAGAAATGCATTTTACCCCCAACAAGCCTGTTGTAATAGAATTTAGTTAACACGAAGGACCTTCCTTTACCAATGCATTGGTATTACATTTTACCAGTACACAATATATAGGAGTATGCCTTTAATCTTTAAAAGATGAAATGGTCAGTTTATTATATTCATAAATTAGTAAAATGGGAAGTAAAACCTTATGATTGACTTCCTCCGCTGTATAACTCTCTGTGGGAAGGAGGAGAAATGATAGATCTGCGTGGAAGCATTGATTGATCGCATGAGAGTCTCTGTAACGGGCAGCTCTTTCAGAGTCGCTTTGAGTATTCACAATGAACAGAGCAAATTCCTCTTACGGAAATTATTGGAATGAAAAATTATATGAAATGGAAAATATCTGGAATAAGCATCTTCAACCATGTGCCATATTTTTAGCTGTGGTTACAAATTCTTTGCCTCTGATAATTTTTAGACGGTCTAGATTCAACTGTATTTCCATAGGATTTTATTTGAAAGTACTATGTTGCCAAAATCTTCTTTTGATGTTAGTTGTGTATTTTCCTTCATGGATTGCCACCACTTTTCAGTTGAACGACATAGAGAATCTGACTGATTGGGGATGTCGCATTTACAGGTTTGTCAGTTCCGTCTTTCAATACACAGGTCCTTGGATCGTTGTCGCCATGACGGTAGACCGTTACATTGCAATATGGCTTCCAGCAAGTGCCCCCGACAGAACTACAGTGTTTATGGCGAAAATAGCAATGGCCATCGTTTACGTTGCAATGGTGTGGGTAAATGTCCATGTTATGTGGTTCACAACTTTAATCAAGGGAAAATGCGTACCAGACCCCTCACTGTTGGAGGTGCAGGTCTGGTCGTACATCACTGCATTTGCCAACGGAAGTCTCCCCCTAGTTGTACTTTTATTCTTCAGTGGTTTAATAACAGTTGGAGTAATTGTCAAAGGTACAGCACACACCTCAAATACAGGCCGGCCTTCGGCGGATTTGACTCATTCAGTATTGATGTTGGCGGTGTTTTATATTCTCTTTCTAACACCTGTAACAGTTATGGGTTTAATACACCATTTTATACCGGACAAAAATCGAGGAATCAAATATGTGTATATTTTGCATGTTATGGACCATATATCACTTGGCCATCAACTTTTACCATTTTTTGTGCTATTGTTCAATTCGCGCTCTTTTCGTGAAGAAAGTAAAGAAATCTGCTTATATGTCAGAAGAATTTTGTGCGGACCTCATACAAATAATTCGGAAGTGAAGCTTTTAAGACGAAACAGTACGTGTATCGTGGAATTGGAAAACGGACGAGATATCGCAACAGCTATAGTATGAACGATTTTTTTCCCCCATTTATCATTGCCATATTGCAATTTTATTCAATTTGTAAGAGCTTTATTTCTTCTATGTAATTGGTAATATAGCAGATAAATAATGAGAAGCGTTTTACAGCTTGTATCTGTTGCTGTTATATGAACTTTTTCAGTTGTGTTCACTGGTTACAAATACATGAAAACTTTAAGCATAAAGTATAATATCATCTAAGCATGAATCTGCGATATTTCAAGCCTAATTTTAGGAAAACACAATCTACCTGCTGTTCTTAGTTAGCTTAATACGTAGTATGTAATAAAACGCTAACAGGAAGGGATATAATGCAATGGATCAGACCGGGATTCGAACCCGGGTCCATCCCAGGCCCCTGAATTTCCAGTCAGGTGTTCTACCAACTGAGCTACCTGGTCACAAGCGAACTCGTCAGACTGTCACACATTTCAGTTAACTAGTCTTGCATTTCAGTTAACTAGTCTTGAGAATGTAAATGAATGAAGATTACTACAGAAACTGTTATTCAATATTTCACTTGTTTATCGTTGTCTTCTGTTTTTCTTTGTAAACTCATGCCCAGATCTAGAGTGGAGCCCCCCTCTCCTTTCCCTAGGAATTTATAAAGTATATAGCATCATGATTTATGAAAAAAAAATAGCTATTACATTTGTGCTCTAAGTAATAAGGACAGTTCGACATATCAATATTTGAGCCTTTCACTCTCTTCCCAACAGCAAACTTCTGGACAATGTAAACCTTGGACTGACAGTATTGTGTGCTGCTGAATTGATATTGGTAGAGTTTGGATGTCACTACTACGTTCATCATTAGAAATTGACCGAAAAGAAATTGTTCAATCATTTATCAGACAGGGAAACCGACGATTGTTTCAATTAAGTCTCTTTTACTAAACCAACCCCTATTTTTTATGGCTATGAGTACAAGGTAGTGGAAAATTACGTGTGAGTTTGAATCGATGAATTGAATCCATGCACGGAATGATAACCCCACCCCCTCAACGATATAGGATTTTGAGCTTTGGGTTGAATTGAACCTTTTACGTTTTTATTTTACTTTAAGAGGTTGGGGGTTTTTTTTAAGCCAAATTTCATATACCCGGATGACAATGTATTATTTGCTTTACTATGCTTAGCGGATAAATAGAGCAGTTATTATGGATATGTTTACGGTATGTAGGCCTAGATTGTATTGCGGATATACACAATGCCCGCAAGAGGTAATTTGTTTATCATGCAGACCTTACCCCCTCCATGCCTCATTTATTAACCCCCGTCATACAAACATTTATTGCATAAATTTATCGATTGAAATATGTTTTTTATACAAGTTGAAAGGTCAGTTGAATAATTAATCATTGTAGGTTAATAATCACCAACAAAACACTAGTAAATGTAAGTGGCAGTATATGTAACTAAATAAAATAAAACATTCGATTAACTACTGTAACTCTATACGCACATTAATATGGATTCAATGTTAGAAATAAATAAATAAATAAATAAATTATATTAATTTTCACTTGATATTGTTTAATTTAATCAATACACAGAGAACATGTATATGTTGCCACCTTTTTAAAGACGTCAGACATACATAAACAGAAATATGTGTCAACATCAGAAAACTTCCTGGTGTAAAAGCATCATAAAAATACATAATAACTGCTTATTATACTATTTTTATCTCACAAGTGGTTAACTCAAAAGCTTACAGAAAGTAGAAACTGACCATACAGAACGATTTATGAAGGTGATTGGCGGGGAAATCACATATATTGGATACATTATTGGTTCAACATTTATTCATATTTTTATTGGATGTAGAAGGGGGGGAGGAGTATGTAGATAAGATGCCTGAGAACTTACCTTGATGTACATGTAAGTTAAATTACACTAATGCAAGTTTCTGGGAGTGTCATTCATCTTGATATACATGTACAGATGTGCAGTTTACATTTATGTAAGTTTCTAGATGTGCAATTTATCCTGATATAAATTTCTGAGTGTTTTATTCACCGTTATGTAAGTATCGTTGTGTACAATTCAACCTCATGTAATACTGTGTAGAAACTGATGATCGTACAATGTAGTGTATATCACGGTAATAAAAAAAAACAAAAAAACAAAAAAACAAAACAAAAAAAACGGCAGCTGACCTGGTTAGTTAAAATTTTACATACACGATTTCAAACTATGGTTTGTTTATCTGTGTTACTTACGATGGTGATTAAATGCATAGCGGTGAAATTTGGAATTCAGACAAATTAAACAATAATACGACCTCAAGTTTTGCAGAATGGTGACCTTAACGAAATTTCAAGATGATCGCACACTCGGTTATGATCGTAAATTTATAATCACTTTATTTATTATGGAAGCAGTTATACTTGTTTAATCCGGAGTCTGTGTATTCCGTAGTCTTGTCTGTTACAAATAAAACTTGTGGTCTTTTAAAAGTAATTCTCATGATTCAAAACGTTGTCTAATCCAGCAATGTTCTGTGGAAGTAATGATGTCCGGATTAGACAATTTTCACTATAATAATATCAACAAAACTAACATTCTACTATTAAATGTGAAGTTCTACATCTGGTGTGATGAAAGTTTGTTTGTTTTGTTTTGTTTTGTTTTGTTTTAGCGTGGATTTTTTTTTCTTTCTTTCTTTTAAAAGTCAACTGGACATCAATGATTTAGCAGCATAAACATTCAAATGATATATATTATTCGTTGCCAATATTCTCAGAACCTCAATGTTGTGTACTGTAAATTGAAGTGTATCAATTAAAGACTTATATCTTCCATTTCCAAATGCGACATAGGTAAAATTTATAATGACATTTTTAGTTAATACCCACAGCTCTTTGTGAATGCAGTATACAAAATGTTTTCCAGCAGGGGGAACATTGTTGCAGTATTGAACCCACTCACCCTCCATAGGAGGGAGAGGGGTTGCATCGCTATTCATTATCTAGATACCACAAACAATAGATTGTAGGGCGTGGGGGAGGCGAATTGTTGTCACCTTTAGCATATAAGTGCTGTACGAAATCCCGTTAACTTTTTTTTTATACTAGTGAGAGACACGGGAGCGGTTTGGGAGAACGTGCCCCCCTCCCCCTCCGGACTGAGAGAAAATTTAATATTTCCAGCCACATAAATTCTTTTCTAATCACTTATATTTATTTATTTATATTTTGCGAGATGTATTGTCTAATTTAGAGTTGCCTTTAATTTTTTTTCTGCCTTACATGAATAGAATTTCATTATACATTCGGAATACAGTTCTGCGGCTTGAAGTGTTATGTTGTAGCCAAACGAAATTTTAAAAAAATCACACATTTATCTTCCTCATATGGAAAAAATAATATAACGTTAATAAATTGATAACGCTAAGCATATTTAAAACATTTGGTGACCCCCCCCCCTCCCAGGATCCACTATTGAATAAAACACAAGATGAAAAAAGATCACACACGTATTATAACATGATTCTATGTTTATTACATGTACCGCAGACCATTGCTGCATTGGTTGAGGTATCCCGAATATATATATATATATATATATATATATATATATATATATATATATATATATAATTTAGAGTAACTTATAATTATATATATTTGAATAGCAACAATCTGAATTCTCAACATATTTTCCTAGTTAACTGTTTAAATGTCTTGTTTTGATTTAGCAAAACATTTGGGGGTAGGTTTGTAGTGAATTTAGAATCAGATACACACCTTTTAAAGATTCATGTCGATCACATCTAGAGTTGGGGCTCGAAAAGCTGTTTCGGAAACGCGTCCAAGAAGTGAAAATAGGTCATAATACGAGGGTGATTGATAAATGTGAACCTCATACCTCAGGATTTGAATTTTGGCGGACATATTGCATTATTTTTCAACGTAATCCCCTTAAATATCTATACACTTTTGCCAGCGATTTTCGTGGACCTTAATGCCACTTTTAAAGATTTCCCTTTTCTTGACCGTTCAGAATGTCCTCCATTGCATGTATGACGTCACCATCTGACTGAACATGGGTATCGAAAATAGCCATATTCAGTTTTGGAAATAGATGAAAGTCTGATGGAGCAAAATCAGGCGAATATGGTGGTGCTCAATCAATTCAAAGCAACAATCGTTAATGGCAACCATGGCAATATCAGACTTGTGAACAGGGACATTGTCCTGGTGGAACAACACACCTTAACTGAGTTTTCCGCGGCGCTTGAGTTTAATATTTCCCCGTAACTACCTCTGAAGTGATGCATGATATGTGCCATTGATTGTCTGTCCAACATGGGGATAATCTACCATCATAATGCTATCAGTATCCCAGAAAACCGTGACCATAACCTTTTCTGCTGATGGAACAGTCTTTGCTTTCTTTGGACAGAGTTGACCATGAAAATCATGGTGATTTATCGTCTGGTTGTGAAATTCATGGTGATGATATTGTTCATGGTGATGTTATTGTCTGGGTATGAAATTCTTGATGATGTTATTGTCTGGATGTGAAATTCATGGTGATGTTATTGTTCATGGTGATGTTATTGTCGGGATGTGAAATTCAGTGATGTTATTGTCTGGGTGTGAAATTCATGGTGATGTTATTGTTCATGGTGATGTTATTGTCTGGATGTGAAATTCATGGTGATATTATTGTTCATGGTGATGTTATTGTCGGGATGTGAAATTCATGGTGATGTTATTGTCTGGATGTGAAATTCATGGTGATGTTATTGTCTGGGTATGAAATTCTTGATGATGTTATTGTCTGGGTGTGAAATTCATAGTGATGATGTTATTGTCTGGGTATGAAATTCTTGATGATGTTATTGTCTGGGCGTGAAATTCATGGTGATGTTATTGTTCATGGTGATGTTATTGTCGGGATGTAAAATTCATAGTGATGTTATTGTCTGGATGTGAAATTCATGGTGATGTTATTGTTCATGGTGATGTTATTGTCTGGATGTGAAATTCATAGTGATGTTATTGTCTGGGTGTGAAATTCATGGTGATGTTATTGTTCATGGTGATGTTATTGTTCATGGTGATGTTATTGTCGGGATGTGAAATTCATGGTGATGTTATTGTCTGGGTGTGAAATTCATAGTGATGATGTTATTGTCTGGGTATGAAATTCTTGATGATGTTATTGTCTGGGCGTGAAATTCATGGTGATGATGTTATGGTCTGAATATGAAATTCTTGTTGATGTTATTGTCTGGGTGTGAAATTCATGGTGATATTATCGTCTGGGTGTAAAATTCATGGTGATGTAATTGTTTGGATGTGAAATTCATGGTGATGTTATTGTCTGGGTGTGAAATTCATGGTGATGTTATTGTTCGTGGTGATGTTATTGTCGGGATGTGAAATTCATAGTGATGTTATTGTCTGGGTGTGAAATTCATGGTGATATTATTGTTCATGGTGATGTTATTGTCGGAATGTGAAATTCATGGTGATGTTATTGTCTGGGTGTGAAATTCATGGTGATGTTATTGTTCATGGTGATGTTATTGTTCATGGTGATGTTATTGTCGGGATGTGAAATTCATGGTGATGTTATTGTCTGGGTGTGAAATTCATAGTGATGATGTTATTGTCTGGGTATGAAATTCTTGATGATGTTATTGTCTGGGCGTGAAATTCATGGTGATGATGTTATGGTCTGAATATGAAATTCTTGTTGATGTTATTGTCTGGGTGTGAAATTCATGGTGATATTATCGTCTGGGTGTAAAATTCATGGTGATGTAATTGTTTGGATGTGAAATTCATGGTGATGTTATTGTCTGGGTGTGAAATTCATGGTGATGTTATTGTTCGTGGTGATGTTATTGTCGGGATGTGAAATTCATAGTGATGTTATTGTCTGGGTGTGAAATTCATGGTGATATTATTGTTCATGGTGATGTTATTGTCGGAATGTGAAATTCATGGTGATGTTATTGTCTGGGTGTGAAATTCATGGTGATGTTATTGTTCATGGTGATGTTATTGTCGGGATGTGAAATTCATGGTGATGTTATTGTTCATGGTGATGTTATTGTTGGGATGTGAAATTCATGGTGATGTTATTGTTCATGGTGATGTTATTGTCGGAATGTGAAATCCATGGTGATGTTATTGACTGGGTATGAAATTCTTGATGATGTTATTGTCTGGGTGTGAAATTCATAGTGATGATGTTATTGTCTGGGTATAAAATTCTTGATGATGTTATTGTCTGGGCGTGAAATTCATGGTGATGATGTTATTGTCTGGATATGAAATTCTTGTTGATGTTATTGTCTGGGTGTAAAATTCATGGTGATGTAATTGTCTGGATGTGAAATCCATGGTGATGTTATTGTCTGGGTGTGAAATTCATGGTGATGTTATTGTTCATGGTGATGTTATTGTCGGGATGTGAAATTCATAGTGATGTTATTGTCTGGGTGTGAAATTCATGGTGATATTATCGTCTGGGTGTAAAATTCATGGTGATGTAATTGTCTGGATGTGAAATTCATGGTGATGTTATTGTCTGGGTGTGAAATTCATGGTGATGTTATTGTCAGTGTGTGAAATTCATGGTGATGCTATTGTTCATGGTGATGTGTTGCTGGGCATGAAATTCATGGTGACATAATTGTCTGGGCGTGAAATTCATGGTGACGTAATTGTCTGGGCGTGAAATTCATGGTGATGTAATTATCTGGGTGTTAAATTCATGGTGATGTTATTGTCTTGGTGTAAAATCCATGGTGATGTTATTGTCTGGGGTGAAATCCACCATGAAGAAAGTTCCTGAGGGTACAAATCACCGTGATGCTTATTTCTAGTTGTAATCCTCTCTCTTGAAAAATTCATCTATGCATTGGAAAGGCATTAAATGTCGAATATGTAGAGTGTAATGACCATAGCAAATTGGTGAAGACCAATTATTGGTAGTAAAATAAAAATAAAAACTTGGTCAAGCCATGATCCTCTAGTTTAGAAGCAATTACTGCCCATAACCTGATAGAGTGAATCCAAGGCAAAGTCCACAGTTAATCGATCATGATCGAAGTAATTTCGAAAGAGAAAAATACTTTACAACAGGTATTGAAAACGTGTGTGTGTGTGTGTGTGTGTGTGTGTGTGTGTGTGTGTGATAACAAGGCCATTAAGAGAGACAAAATTCTTTAGACATTCTTTAGACTGTACTCAATTGGTTTTTTGATGGTAATGATTGTGATCATGTATCAGGAGCCAGACCCAAGGTCAGTTGGACAAAGGTAAAGGCAATGGAAGCCTAAAAAGTATTGCATATTTTTTCACAGCAATGTTGCTTATGGTCGGTTGATAAACGTATCATATCGACAGGTCAAGGTCATAAAAAGAAAGAATGCAGACGAACGGACCAGAACTGCCTAAACGAGAAAATATTAGAAAACGCGCACCTTTATAGTTTACTTGCATCTCAAAAGTTTGTCCTCATCGTGACTAGCAGAAAACAAATCATATTAATGCGCTAAAGGCCATAACTTGATAGTTGAGATTGATTGAATGATAGTTCTAGTTCTTGAGAATAAGGTTGCCGGTGTCTGATTGCCTCAAAGTATTTCATAACCTGATCATTTGGCAGGCTACAAGTAGGACTTGTATATATTCTTTTTCAATATCGTAAGATGTTGTTACGCACAGTGAATTAAACTGATCCAACATGGGCATTTGATCGTGATCCAGTGGTCAGAAAAAAATACAAGTATGTAATTCATATATTCGTTATTGAATTTGAACAGTAAAACCAACCATAGAATCATAGCACACAGTTAGTTGGGATTTTTATTGAGGTGGGGTAATTTTGGTTGAGATTCGGCTCGGCTAGATATTTGAATTGATGCCTTCACCGAACCTTCATGATATCATGTCTGAAAATTTACATTCAGTTCAGGCCGATTTTGGCAATTAATGTGCACTTAGGTGACACTGCCGTTAAGCTAAATCACTATCACTATTAATTTTGCATTGCTTACTGTCTTAAGTATGAAAATTCCAAAATAAAAACAGTCACTAAATTTTCTTCAATGAGAACTTCCATGAAGGAATTCTTTATCTTCCGGTATTGATGAGTTCATACAGATTGTTATTAGTGATATATTATAGTAACCGCCCACTGTATATTACTAATAAAGAAAAACAAACCATGTCGTCATATATTTTCAAAAATGAAATTTATTTCTAAAGTTATAACCTTGCTCATATTGAACTAAATAGATATATAAGAAATGTTTTCAAACACACTTCACTATTCTGATTGAGCATTTTCAAGTATTCACTGCCTAGCACAACCCCACTGCCTGGGATGAGATATGAACCAGTTGCATGTCGTACTGTTTTGAACACACTTCACCGTTACAGACTCACTGTGTTGTAAAATAGACACTGGATTATTTGATAATACTGCTATTTTGTTTTGTTTTCTTTTTTATGTCAGTGGTAAACTATTAATACAAATCAGAATCGGACGTAGGATAAAAAGAATATGAGTTGCAACGAGAAATATTTTTAATGCGAAATAAATCGCAAAAGGATGACAATTTGAACAATCTGTCATACATGTACATTTAGCTTTGATTTGATATTAACAGCATGAATAATACACATAAAAATGCTGAGATTTCTACAATTACAAATTAAAGCTATAAGGATTTCTACAGTATTGAAGAAATTACTTTCCATCAAATTTACCACGGAAGCCAGGTTTCAAATGTAAAGTATCATTTACTGTCGAAGCGAACATTAGAAAACATTGCCAATGTTCGAACGATTTTCGCAGCAGCGGTGAATGATACTGAATTATACTCACCACTTTCAAAAATGAGAAATGTAACCTTTCTCTATTTACTTCTAATGTTCTTAAATAATTCATCTTTGTTAACAAATATAGTATGACGTTTTTATGCAATGTCGCCTCTTCAGATATTTAATCATATCTCCATTTTTTCCCATAAACCACTTTAATCGACTTGAATTGCAACATTTAACTTTGCATCGAATATATAGTGGTTCAAAAGTTCAATCAGCAGCTTTAATTTTGCAAGTGCTCAGACAAGGAAATGATACTAGTTTTGTGAGACGTTTGTACAACAAACAAAATTGTCGAACAGTATATGATGTGCATTTAATGTTTTAAATTATTCAGTTATCAAACCAAGGTATAATGAAACTGAAATTCCATTATTACTCATTAAATATTGTGCGTACAGATTAATCCATTAAAGAAGAGTTGTCAGAAGACAAGTGCTACCCAGACGGGTTTAAATTTTTAAAGAATTCTCTCTCGATAGATAGATAGATAGATAGATAGATAGATAGATAGATAGATAGATAGATAGAGAGAGAGAGAGAGAGAGAGGAAAGGGATAGAGAGAGAGTTAACTTCCAGATAAGCATTACCAGTGTGGCGTTTGTCAGTGGGATTGGAATGATTAACAAACCATGGTGATAAAATAATTATATAGGTTACCTGAGGAAAATGTCTTCCAGCTGACAAAGCTTGTAACAACAGTGTGTTTGTTTGTTAGGTTCAATCTTCCAACTGTATTTTAAACGAACATGGCATTAATTCCTCATTTGGTAAGAGGACCAGTCAATAAGTAACCAGCCTTACTTATTTCCAGTTGCAAATGAGATTCACGTCTTCTTTTTCGATGTAATTGCCCTTTAGTGTGATGCACTTCAATCAACGGTGTTCAAGTACCATCAGCCCAGAACTGAAAAGGTCAGGGTCCATTCCATTGACCCACTCTTTACTGCAGTCACGACTTCTTCGTCAGATCGGAAATAACGTCCACAAATATCCTTTTTCAAGTTTGAGAATAGGAATAAGTCGCTAGGAGCTAAGTCAGGCAAATAGGCAGGATGTGGTATTAATTCATACCCGTTTCGCTCTACAACATCCATTGCAACTTTAAGAGTGTGGATTCTCGTGTTGTCCTGTTGCAGCAAAACATCTTTCGAGAGTTTACCTCGGCGTTTTTCACGGATGGCGGTTCTCAACTGGTCTAAAAAGTTTGCATAATACACTCCAGTTATTGTACTTCTCTTGAGTAAAAAGTCCAACATATTAACACCTTTTGCGTCTCAACATACTGTGGTCATCACTTTGCCAACATATGGTTGCGTCTTGAACTTCTTTGGCCTCGGGGACCCCGGCCCTACCCACTGACGACTCTGAGTTTTATTTTCTGCCTCATAATGATGAACCCAAGTCTCATCTACAGTCACCAGACGCAAAAGAAAATCCTCTTTTGATTAAATACGCTTCAAGATGGCGCTGCATATTGATGCTCTGGTTGCCATTTGATCATCGCTAAGGGATTTGGGGACCAAACGGGCTGTTAGCTTCCGCATACCTAAACGATAATGCATGATTGTTGAAATGCTACCATGTGAAATGCCTAATACCTGCGTTATTTCTTCCACCTGAATTAGCCTATCAGAGTGTATCAGATTCCGAACTTCGTTACACATTTCTTCATCGGTGGCATCCAGTGGACGTCCAGACCTGGCTGTATCTTCTGAAGACGTTCTACCTCGTTTGAATTCCCCTATCCAGAATTTAACCTGAGCATAAGATGGTCAGAAGACCCATAAACATCGGCTAACTCGCCGTGCATTTCCTTTCCTGTTTTACCTTTTGATATCAATATCGAATTACTAGTCATGTTTGATATTTAATATCTTATCAAAGAATGACAATACGTGTGCAATTTTGTACCCAGATATAAAACATGTGTTGAAACAAGGCATGAAAATCGTGACTGTCTCGGAAATGGGATAGGCTGGATACTAATTGATCCTTTCAAAAGATGAAATTCTTCAAAAATCATTGCTTCAGTTTTAAACACATTTAAATACCAGTCAATGGGACGAATGGATGAGTTACTGTGTCTATACTGGATTCCTAAACTTCATCAAAAACCCTCACAAACATCGATACATTGCTGGATCCAGTATATGTTCTATATATATGTCTTCGCTCCTCACGCAAATAATGCTGTGAAGGAGAAACTTCAAACGTATTGTGCCATGACACATGACAGTAGTGGTGTATATCAAATGTGTATTTGAGAAAATCTAAGACCTTTTAATAAATTTGAAATCACAAAACTTATCTCAAATCAACAACATCAAAACGTATGCCTTTTCAACATTTTACACGATAATCAAATACTAGACTTTATGACATCAAAGAAAGCTGCTTCATCAGTGAAAATGAAAAAATGAAATATTCATCTCTTGTGATCAGTCATTCAAAAAATTACTTTGTTAAACACCACTCTGACTCTACTCAAAAGTACTCTGAAGTTGATCTTAAAAAGATACTGGAGTTTCTCATTGTCAATATCGTCATAGTATTTGGTAATCAAGTCTTTCAACAGTCTGTTGGGATTCCCATAGGCATTGTGTTCCTTTATTAATTGACCTGTTTTATATTCTTACGAGAAAGAATTTATTCAACAGCTTCTGCATGAGAAGAAAAATTCTCTTATGGTGCTTTTAGCTCCCCAATTAGATATATTGACGACGTTTTATCTATTAATAATAATCATTTTCAATAATATATCGATTCGATATATCCCAGTAAACTCGAAATAAAAGACGCCATAGAGTCTTCCACATCTGCTTCATGCTTAGATATTTTATTGAACATAGATGTTACCGGCAAAGAAACAACTCAACTTTATGACAAATGAGATGACTTCAGCTTATCCATCGTCAACTTCTCGTAATATTTACGCACCAATACTCCATTATCACCTGCATATCAATTAATTCAGTACCCAAGAGCTTGTTCTGCGTATGATCTGTTTTTAAATCGAGGTAGGTTACTGACAGATAAGTTTATGCTACAGGGTTTTCAACAATATTGTTTAAAGTCGGCATTTCGCAAATTATATGGTCATTATAACGATGAAATTTACCAATACAACCTGTCTGACATGTTTCTTACAAATTGGGGCCTTGCTTTGCGCACCAAATTTGACTACGGATTACTCCGTTTATCCAATCGAGATATAGCGCTAACAGTGGATGTGACCGGTCGACAGGGGATCCTTACTCTTCCTAGGCACCTGAACCCACCTCTGGTATGTCCTGGAGTCTGAGTTTGCCCTACTCGTAATTTTGCATTCTTTATAGGACTTATGAGATTGATCACTGTTTGTTATATCCACCTTTTCACAATCTAATTTACTGACAATAACTTTATGAAGTTATATTGAAAAACACCCGTCAAATACAGTTAATGAAGAATAGATTTGCTGCAAAAATTTACACCAGGTAACTCTTCCGTAAAATGTAAACCAAATGCAGGATCTAAATCATGAATGTTTGTCATGTATATATGCATCATTTATACAAGTTAAAAGTACACAACAGAGAATCTACTACAAAACCTTTAACTGATCAATGAAATTCCGAAAATATAGGTCAGGTGCAACCTTTGATACATAAATGATTTTGTATTCCAATATATGCAAATTTATGCACAGAAGTAAAGGAACCTGTTGAAAAAATTATTACCTGGTTACTCTTCCGGGAACAAAATGTCAAATGCAGTATCTGGATTACAAATGTTTATCCATGCAAGTGCGACTCAAATAGAAATCACAGCAATTTATCAATACCCGAAAATTCATTTGCTGTGGAGACACGGTGCACAAATTCATCTACCAAGGATTTTTCGCTGCAAGTATATAATGACCTTTAGTTATTTTAATAAGTTAAAGCAACTGCCAGCATCGGATAGATGAAAAATTTGCTCAGGCTGCTGTTAACAAACTGAAACCAGTAACCTCGAATTTTATCACATGACCTTGACGAAATATTGTTTGTAATTGCAGTATATTTCACTGACCTTGGGTTGTAAAAAATTGTGTGACGTCAAGTGAAAGTCACTTGACGTCACACAATTTTAGGCGGGTATATTTTGCATTCTGAGAATTTGGATAAAACAACACCTGAGTTTTTGAACGTTCCCATAACCACAGTGACACAACGATCGCACTCGCTGTCGGATTTCACTTATTCGCTTGAACGCACGCCTCACGTGATATTTTCCACATACATATTTTGTTTGTATTTCATATCTTCTTTGTTGTTTGCAAGGTTCTTCAGCATGTCTGATCAAGAGAGAATATCCTTTTTCTCCAAAAGCCAGGGGGAATTGTCTAATGTAACCAAAAAAGGTTGACAGGCCCTTGTTTTTTATGTAATTTTGAAAAAACAGAGCGTGTTATCTAGAAGCGAACTCCCAACTGTCGCTCCTTCACGAAGCAGTTGCAAAGAAGATCAGGTATCTCTTAGGTTATATCCCTCTGATGCTCCAACAGACCTCATTCCTGTAGAAGTGTACGGAGACGGAAATTGTTTATTCCGGTCCATTTCCTTACTGTTGTTTGGCCACGAACAGTTCTACGTGGAGATGAGAGTTAGGGCCACTTTTAAACTTGTGTCCAATTTTCCTGAGTACATGAAAGAGCAGACTTTGACATCAATGTCTTCCAACACAGTCTCATTACAATATATCATGGAAACTTCCTGTTCCAATGATTGTTATGTAAATGGAAGTTATTCTAAATCACTTCAAAATGAAATCTTGAAATCTGCTAAATCTGGGGAGTATGCATCCCTCATTCACATTTATGCAATGGCAAATTCCATCAAATGCCAAATTAGCAGCATCTTTCCAAATATTGAGAATCCTACTATAGACAGAAACGCTCACAATCAGACAATAACGCCTGTCAACTCACCCTTCAAAATGACCTTACCTTTGATGTGGACACATACTTCTAACCACGCCACATTAAACTGGACACCAAACCATTTCGTTGCCTGTATTAAGCGGGAATCAACACCAGCAGCTGCCACTGACTCCACTTCTTTTTCACAAAAGACAACTCCATCTGCACGCAAAGCATCTCCAGTAGTGACTCCAATCCCACATAAGGATAGTACTACGTCTTCAATGGATGCAACATCAGACGATTACGACATACCCCCATCTGCACCAAAAAAGCCAAAGCACGATGATATGTCCACCACTTTATGGGAAACGCCTGACGTTGGGGACAAGCTTTTCCAACCTATGCATAAAAAATTTCCTTCGTCTCTGTTTGGGGGTAGAATGCGGTGTTTTGTGGGGTCGTGGTTTGACAAATGGGATTGGTTACATTATGATGAAGAGTCAGATAAGGCATACTGTTTCATGTGTATCAAAGCCTACAATGAAAAAACAATATCAGGCCAGCTGTTTGAGAAAACGTTTATATCTTCAGGGTTTAGAAACTGGAAAAAGGCAACCAACAAGTTTGCAGACCATGAAAAAAGCAAATGCCACAAAGAGGCGAAAGAAAGGTCTTTTGAGTTGCCAAAAACAACCAAAGACATTGGAGAGTCACTGTCGTCCCAAATGGAAAAAGATAAAGAGGGAAACAGGACAAATTTGCTGAAAATTATTTCGATCCTCAAGTTCCTTGGTAGACAGTCAATCCCTATTCGAGGAGACGGAAACGAAGCTGATTCTAATTTCCACCAGCTTCTTTTACTCAAGGCTGAAAATGACGAGGAGTTGAAGGAGTGGATGCACCGTAAAGCCAACAAATACATGTCCCCGATTATTCAGAATGAACTGATCAAGATAATGGGTATGCATGTTCTTAGAAAAATTACAGAGCCAATTACATATGCCCCTTTTTTCTCTCTGATGGCAGATGAAACCACAGATATATCGAACAAAGAATAATTGGTCATTTGTTTCAGATGGGTTGACGAAAATTTCATACCGCATGAAGAATTTGTTGGTCTTTACGAAATTGAAAACATCGAGGCAAATACAATATTTTCGTCAATCCAAGACACTCTGAGAAGATTAAAACTTCCATTAACAAAGATCAGAGGCCAGTGCTACGATATGGGTGCATCTATGGCTGGTGTCAAGAATGGCGTTGCAGCTCAGATAAGAAAAATAGAACCTCAAGCAAACTACACGCACTGCTACGGTCATGCTCTTAGTCTCGCTTGCTCGGATTCCGTTCGAAAATGCAAAATTCTTAGGGAAGCATTAGACGTCACAAAAGAAATTACCAAATTGATTAAAGAATCCCCGAGACGAGAGGCGATATTCCGGCGTATCAAATCTGCTGACAACATTGAAAAGTCATCTCCAGGAATCCGTGTATTATGCCCAACTAGATGGACAGTTAAGGCCGATGCGTTCAAGTCCATCATTTCCAACTATTGTACGTTGCAGGAGGTGTGGGATGAATCCTTGGAATATGTAAAGGATCTTGAAATGAAGGGGCGAATAAGGGGAGTGGCCACATATATGAACAGGTTTGATTATTTGTTTGGGATCTCACTTGCACAGGAGCTGTTCCAACTGTGACAACTTAAGCAAGGCTTTACAGACTGAGAAATTGTCTGCTGCTGGTGGTCAAAACATGGCAAAGTGTACACTTAACACACTACAGTTAATGCGATCAGATGCCGGATTTCAGAGTCTCTACGGGAAAGTGAAAGAACAAGCCGAATCTCTGAACATTGATGGGCCAAAGTTACCTCGTCAAAAGAAACCTCCAAAAAAACTGGACGATGGTGCAGAGGGTTACCAATTTTCTTCTGTTGAAGAAATGTATAGGTCCATATATTTTGAGGGATTTGATTTAATCATGAATGGCATCACTTCCCGCTTTGATCAGCCTGGATACAGGATATATGCTCATCTTGAGAAGCTCCTGTTATCTGCAGCTTCCGGAAATGAGTATGAGGAGAATTTTGATCTATGGATCGGATGTAGATCCAACAAAATTAAAGACCCAACTCCAAACACTTCGTGTGAATTTCCCAAAATGCAAATCCCCAAGTCTTGAAAGTGTCATAGAATTTGTTCAAGAAAGAGGAGTTGTCCTTTTCTCTGAGGTTTCAATTCTCTTACAGCTGATACTTGTCATACCAGCAACCAACGCTACAAGTGAACGGTCATTCAGCTTTCTTCGAAGGGTCAAGACATACCTCCGTTCCACAATGTCACAGCACAGACTGAATAATTTGCTGTTGATGTACATACATAGAAATGAGACTGATGCACTGAATCTTAAGGATGTTGCAAACGAATTCGTGTCTGGCAGCGAACACCGATTGTCAGTGTTTGGGAAGTGGAAATGAGAAATTGATCTCTTTCATCAAATTCGAGAACTTGGTATGAGAGTTACACGGCAAGAGTATGTAAAACAAAACTTCACTTTTCTCAAATTTTAAATTTTGGCCCCCGACTTTTGAATTGCTTCCTACGGGCCAGTTTTGCATTAGTAACCCTTGTTTTGCAACTGTGACGCCCATTCTACATTTTAATCGTTTCATTTTATCTGTATACTTTGATATTATTGTTCATTTTGTACAGAAGAATTATTACCCGAGTTCATCCCATACAATGGACCTGCTGTAAAACTGGTTAATCATCTGCTAAGTATAACCAGATGCAACATACGAATTATAAATGGTTTGATAGATGCTTAATCCTTAGATATTTTTAATGTTGTAGGGCTAGCAATTTCCTAGAAATGGGAGGTTTTAAAAAAAACTTTAACCTGCTACAAAAACAATAACTTAGTTATTCATCTTGAAAATACATGTAAATTTCAGTGCACCATCTGCATTAATGAATGCTGAAGTATTATCTAGCAAGTCTGACTATGTCAATCATATTCAGATATAAATAGCAATCTTTCATTTAATTCATTCCATAGTGTATTTTTTCCGTTCATTTCTCCTTAAAAAACGGTATATACCGGTCGCCGTAGCTCAGTGTTAGATGGTTCGCTTTATAACCGGGAGGTCGTGAGTTCGAGCCCCGCTTGTGCCATGGCCGCGTCAAACCCAAACCGGAGGTCCCGTGTCGCGGCAGGTGTTGGCACGTTAAACAACCTCACTGCTACGGCCCTGAGCACTAAACATGGGTTTAAATTTATGGTACTTCACCTACAGCTGGTGACGTCTCAATATGAGTGAAAAATCCTTGACGGGACGTAAAACAACAAACAATCAATCATTAAAAAATTGTATAGCCTAGCGGTTATGGTACTCACTTCGCAACCACAAGGCTTTCAAATATAACCTTAAAACCATTACCAAAACCCCTCACTGCTACGAGCTTTTTAGAATCAAGCGTAGGTCAAAATTTGTAACAATTCACTTAAAGCTTGTGACGTCCTTACATGAGTGAAAATTTTTCGAATTGGATGTTAAACAAGATGCAAACAAACCAAGAGGTATGTGCATGCATGCAATTACTATATTCCCACATCCTGCCTATAGCAGCTGACTGACTGGCTATTGTGACGTAATGGTTCAGAGCGATAACGGTGATCACATGGTGATCACTTTCAACCAGTGACTCACTGGATATGCAATTTCAGAGATAACAACTCTTCTGTGATGGAGACACGTTTAGTATTTTCTTGAACGTTTGAATAAGTACATACTGTAGACGTGTACTATAATTATTGTTTATATGTATACGAAAATTATTGGGGGGGGGGGGTTGTTTGGTTTTTTTTTCTTTTTTTGGTTTGTTTTTTTTTTGTTTTTTGGTTTGTTTTTTTTTTTTTTGTTTACGAACGAAAATAGCTTTGCGTCTATGGAAAACAGCTCTTGCACAACTTGGAAATTGGCCACATAATACGTCACAATAACTGACACGTCATTGAATTTGGCCAACAATATATTTTTCCATTCTACAATTCACCAATTTATTGGCTCAGAGCAATCTTGATAATCCTAGAATTATTTCATAAAATATAAAGGGTTATTCATTTCAGTAAGCGAATTTGATCAGACAGTAAGGGAATTTTTTGAGATGAGATTTTTTTCCATGCTAAACATACTGGCATTATGAAGACGAAAAACTGAAATGCGAAAGTCAATATTGGACGATGTTCTTGTCATGCTAGTGCTATAAATCAGGCAATACTTCATGTGTGCCGTTCTTCAATATTTAATTTACTGTCATCTGCTAGAATTGTCTATAAAGACGGATAAGCATTTGTTATTAAAGGAAAGGCAGTGTTGCTGCCTCGGAGTTTTCAACCCTTCTTGAATGTTGCCTTCTAAATTGAACTCTAGACTCTATATGTTGGAATATTTAAATACAAACACTGCCTTTTCGACAAAGTAAAATTTATAGACGCTGAGACAATTTCATCTGAATATACATGTAAACACAAAAATAGAAAACAAACATAACAATTTAATTTAAAAGAGAAAATAAAAACATAATGAAGGATCGATATAAGTTTGGTCATCATAGCGAGGAGATTTATCTATCAGAACAAAAAATCTCTTAAATTTCAGTCAAGAAAATCACTAACAATATTGCTGATAATATACTAATTGCTTTCCAACTTCTGATGTTAAACAGTGCTTTACGTTGACAATAGACAATCAGTAATTGCGAGCAGAACTTTCTTCCAATAAATTGAATGCGAATTTAATGAACAGTCGAACAAAGGGTTTCTAACGTATCAGCATTTGATTTTAACCATAAACTTTGAATAACAACCTTTTCATTTCAGCGAATACCATGATCAGAGAATTCATATCGGAAAATTAAAGGGACGTGGTTTTTTAGATGAAACTATTTAAGTAGACTAGCTGCATGGGCAGAAAACACATGATTCAATATCAGTCCATTTGTTGCAACTGTTCACTTAAATGAGTAGACATTCCGAGAGCGACAAACTCGGAGGGTAGACATTCATTTGATAACAAGCTCGGATTGTAGATATTCCGATGGTGACAAGCTCAGAGGGTAGACATTCTGATGACGATAGGCTCAGAGAGTAGACAATCCGATGATGACAAGCTCAGAGGGTAGACATTCCGATGATGACAAGCTCGGAGGGTAGACATTCCGATGGCGACATGTTATAACATTTGAAGCTATAGATGACGAGCACAGGAACCGGAAAGAAGATGCAGTCAAGTATACCGGTCCATGTCATGTGACTTTTCCACTGAAACTGCATAGCAACTGATCAGTATTGTTTCAGACTGGAATGGTGTCCACTTCACAGTTACACCAAAGGATGAGAAAATAAGCTCGAAGATATGTGCATCGCAAGCTAAAACTAATTTGGGGATATCGAAGAAACCTGAGATTTCTTAATTTCCAGGAGACCTTTAAGTTAATGGTCCATATGAAAAATTACATGCTTAATTTAAACCGAATCCACATTATTCTTTGTTATCTTAGATAGTACCTTATGCATACAATAGATGTGACCCTTTGTACAATAATGAACAGATATGCCATATCAAATTAGTCAAACACCAATTACGACATATTCTGAGATAGCCTAACCAGAAAAATATACTTTGGAGTCAATATACGAAGGGCAAAAATAAAAATAGTAGAAAAAGAACTCATTTGAATATCGTATTAGCGACACGTTATTCACAGATAGGAGAATGTTATTCAATTACTTGGGATTAATGAAAAGTTATACCAGAAATCGATGCAGAATGTATAATAGCTATTCAGAGGATGTTGGTAACTAACTGTAAACTGTTCGGATTATTAAGCGTTCGTTATTTCGATGGTAATTTGTTTAGGATGTGGAGAGACGATGTAACACTAGATATATTCAATGCCAAAGCAGAGATGTGATGCCTGTATATTAAGTAGTAAAGTATTTATGTGCCATTACATTTAAACCATGCAAATCGTAAAAACTATATTCTGCCCAACTGCTAAACCAAAGCAAACTATTAAAGAAATTAGATAAAGCCAAGACAGGATGAGATTTAATGTTCAAGTTCCGAAAATTGGAAATAGTAATTTGTTTGATTTCAATCTGATTTTATTTCTTACAGTATCTATTGAGTTTTAAGAGAGACGAAGTGAGAAATTCACAGAATTGCTGTTGTATCAAGGAGGAAATAATTGACATTTTATTGACAGTATTCGTACTTTATACTCTTTGATCTAACGGTGCAATGCTTTACCATTTTTCTACGATGTTGTTAACCTTTGAAAATATAGTGATTGTAAGAAAGCCAGTAGAAAAAGAGTAAATGTCATATATCAACTAGAAAACCCAGGATGAGAGTTTTGGACGTCGTCTGGGATGTACATATTTAAATAACATGTTCAGCTTTGGTACGATAAACCAGAATATTGAAGTCCGCCATGGCATCTGTCAGTGTCAATGCTTTATGATTTGATGGGATAACCTCTGTCTTAACATATTGACATATCTATAATCGAAAGGGCCTCCGTGGCCGAGTGGTTAGAGCATTGCGCTCAAAATCACAAGGCCTCTCACCTTAGTTCGATTCTCGCTCGCGCCGATATATGTGAGAAAGTTTGCCAGTTTACATTCGGAAGGTCGGTGGTCTCTTCCCGGGTACATTGTATCTGGGTTCTCTCCTCCACCTACAAAAACTGGACGCCACCAGATAACTGAAAAATTGTTGATTGTGGTGAAAAACAACAAATAATCAACCAATCAATCGAAGGGTCAAAAATAAGTTTACATAGATAGCTATCGTCTACTGTAATTATCTGTAAAAGGGTTAAGTTGGTAAAATATAAATATATGTGCAAGATGCAACTATTAAACAACTTGACGTAAGCGTCAGTTATATCAAGCCGCAGAAGATGAAAGAAATTATTCTACTTTATTTTATTTTTTTTTAGTTTGGACCACACTGACGATTTGCATTTTGTATATTTCTTCAGAGCGAAGATTTGATTTTGAAGTCATACTTTAATTAAGATACTGTTGTAGCAACAAATTAGTTAGCAGGAACAATTTTATATACAAGGAAAACGAATTTAAATACATGTACAGTATAAAAGTTGGAGTTTTCATTTGTCTGGAATCCACAACACACCCTTTTTGTATTTCATACATGAATACATTGATAAAAAGTAATAAATGAAATTGATTGAACCCGAAACAAACGAAATACAAAATGACGATTCTAATGAATATAACCTTTTTATGTTAATATACTTGATTTATTTCTAAAGATTACTAACTTTGACTGCGGGTAATCCCGTATACCTATTTTCGATTATGGGCTCACGGCAGATGTGACCGGTCAGCAGAGGATGCTTACTCCTCCATGGCACCTGATCCTACCTTCGCTTTGTCGGAGGTCCGTGTTGCCCTACACTCGAACTTGTGTATGCCTTGGGGATTTATGATTACGATTTACACATTGTTTACTTCGCCATTCGATATATTATTCAACTTGAAGGCTAATATTAACAATAACTTAATCCCCAATTAAGTACTTATTACATTACTTTAGAAATACATTCATATCAACTCCGCAGAAATGCATATACAGTTTGAAAACGCGTATCAGAACAGCCCGCGCTCTTACTCGGCCTGCAATAACCAATAAAAATGAGGACCTGAAATCACTTATTTTAAAAGTTCGTTATTGGCATTAATTCTACATCTAGTATTCCTACTTACACTCCAACTTCCCTTTCAAAATTATGCTTCAGTTTTAAACACATTTAATATACCCAATCAATGGGACGAATGAATATGAATTACCATACCTATACTGGTTTCCTAAACTTCACAAAAACCCCTGCAAACATAAATACGTTACTGGATCCAATAAATATTCTACGAAGCCCCCATCTTTGTTCCTCAAGAAAATATTAACTGTTATGAAGGAGAAAATTTAAAGGCACTGCGGCCCGACATATACCACGACATACACCACGTATATGAAATATGGATTCTAAAACTTTCTATAGAATTTTTAGTAAATTTGAAATCATACATCCACAACATTAAAATGTATGACTTTTCAACACTTTATATGACCATTCCTCGCGATAGATTAAAGACTACACCTTTTTTACATCATAGAAAGTTGCTTCTTCAATACAAATGGAAAAACGAAATATTCATATATTGTGATCAGTCATTCAAAAAGTTACTTTGTTAAAGACTATCTGATTCTACGAAAAAGTACTCTGAAGATGATATTTTTTTAAAATGCTGGAGTTCTTCATTGACAATATCTTAGTCTTTGGTGATCAGTTCTTCCAACAGTCACCCCGTGGGGATCCGTGTTAGAAAAGTTCCTCAGCACCCCATTGTCATTGTCATTGGGTTAAATGCTGTCAGACATGTATCATTGCATTTGGGGCCGTTTTTTTGCACACGAACTACCCCATTTACTTGATCAGGAGATAGGGCTCATGGTGGGTGTGATCAGTCGACAGGGGATGCTTATTCCTGCTGGGCACCTGGTCCCACTTCTGATATATACACGGGTCAGTGTTTGTCCTTCTTTTAATTATATATAATTTGTAGGATTTATGAGATTGATCACTGTTTGTTATCTTCCTTTGTTCACTGCATAGAACACCCTGCTCTGTGTGAAAGGTCCTTACACATTACAGTATCCCGAACAAAATCACGTCCATGAAAAGTAAATCATGAATCCCATGAAGAATACAAAATTAAGTGCAAATTGAATTGTATGTCGGCTATTGTGACGTATTTTGACAACCGTCAAATTCAATGAGTCCCTTGTTGATTGAAGAGGAAAAAGCAAGAAACCCTAATAAAAGTATCTTCAAAATGAAATATTTGCAGTATATTGCTGTTTTCAACAAAGACATCACAAAAGTGGAAAGAACTAATTACGTAATTCAAAATACAGGTATAATCGTCATATTAAAATACGTGGATATGTTACTCAGTTTTTAGTACCAACAATCTAAACCTACAAAGCATAAACAAAATATATTTTATATATCACGTTCTCTCCTTGACAATATACCCTTTTTGTTATGTGAATCCGGAGATACTTTTATATCAGCACTTTCTAAAGAAAGTTCAGGTATAATTTAAGCAGTAACTAATTATTCTTTTAGAATATGATCGGTGGTGTCCTGTAGAAGTACAATAAGGTTTTAGAAATCTCAATTTTACCCTGGATTCAAAATAGGGTACAAAAACTGGTTGCCAGTCCCCCTTTTACAATTTACACAATAGCCAAATCATCTTTTGAAAAATGATTGATGGTGTCTCGTATATGTGTAATAAGTTTTTGAAATTTTCATTTTCACCCTGGGGAGCCAAAGGGGGGGGGGGGGGGGGGGGGGAGTTGTTAAAATCGATGTTTTTCGACACCCTCCTGCCCTGGATCCCAGAACTCCTCTTTCATTTTACGCAGTAGCTAAATCATCTTTTGGAAGATAATTGTTAGTGTCCTATAGATGTGCATAAAGTTTCAGAATTTTCATTTCGACCCTGAGGCCCGATTGGGGGATGAAAAACGACGTTTTTCTGTAGAAAAACTTTGTTTTCAGAACTCCTCTTGCATTTTATGCAGAAGCCAAATCACCTTTTGAGAGATGATTGATGATGTGCGATAATTTTTCGTAATTTTCTTTTTCACCTTAGGGGCAAATGGGGTGGGAAAAGCCTACTGCTAAGTACATTGTGTCATGCGCAACAAGAACATATTTGATTTAAGGATTGGTATCGCAACCATTTTAATGATATTTGAACACTCAAAAAATGTAAGGGGTTTGGGATGACCCCGGGTCACTTGCCCATCAGAATACTCAGTACATCTTGATATGTACAGCAGGAATATATATGGTTTAAGAGCCATCATTTCTATTGTTTAAATATATTTCAACCATTATGAAATAGGGTTTTGGATTACCACGAGGTACTATCCTAACAGAATACATCTTGAAATATGCCGGAAGAATATATATCTAATGCCAAAAACGTGCGTGCGGGTATTATTGTCTGATGACAGCACCCATTTTCTTTATTTCTTTATTTTCCTGTATGCAGTACTAGAAACTTCGCAGAAACGTTTGAATACTTAAAATGGCAGGAAAATTTACATGTAATCATATGCTATGTGAAGCCAGATACCACACTTTTCAGTTGTTTCGCTGTTCCCCTCAGATATCAACAAAACAAGGAAATTAAAACTTTTAATAAGGTTTTTAATGTAAGTATTTATCCACAGTTTGCAATTTAGGAATGGGGAGTAAGCAAACTTGCTCCGATTCATTGTTAGGCCTGTTTACATTTATAGCAGTTGCATAAAACTTTTGGAGTCAAAGGGTCTGCATCTTCCAAGGATTGTGGAGAGAGTAATTTTTCAAAAGCCCTTAGCTAGTAAAGATAGAGGCTTTCCTAATAACGTAATAGGGGATTTGGGGTGTATGATGCCCTCTTTTTGAATGGAAATAACTATAATGAAAGAGCAAAATGATATTAAACACCATTCAATCACTACGATACTGATTTCACTCTTCCATTAAAGAATCATCGCAAATGTACGTTCGCTGTATGAATGCCAGATTTAGTGACAAAGTAAACGTAATTTGCCAAAATGGGACGACAATATGCAATTATGCATTGTAAATTCAGATACAATTACTTTCAAAAAAATTATCTTTGGCCTCCATATTAATTGCAGTCAATTGTCCTCTAAATACTTCATAAATGCGGATGAAGAAATTGTAATTTTCCTTAGGACTTTCTGTATTAACATTAGTGGCTGCTGTGCTATAGATGTATCCAAGATAACTGATGCAATATAAGTTCACATGTAGAATAGCTTTATCACGTCTAAGGCTTTCAGCTCCTGATTTAAAGATAGAGATAGAAAGTAATAATATTAACACAGAATAAGAGATAAAGAATGTGAAACATGTCGAATGAGTTTTCTTTGCTTTCGTAGATACGCATATCTTACGAGATAGAGGATTAATTTCACATGTCCTCGGTTCCATGAATATACATGTAGTAGTATCACGGGGTATTATATATATGTGTGTGTGTGTGTGTGTGTGTGTGTGTGTGTGTGTGTGTGAAAACGCATCAGTTTTGAAATCAATACAATTATTGAGTACAACAAATCAAATAAACTATGCAACCCAGGCATATTTTCGAATTTTTTTTTTCTATTTTATCGTTTGAGAAACGATGTCAAACTTTTAGTCAGTAGATAAGCACTAATACATTTTGTAAATATTATGTATATGTAAATACATGTAAGGATTTTGCAAACACGTGATATATAACATATGTGGTTCATATAAAACATTAAGAAACAATTTCCACATTATCATTTATCTGTCCAGCTCCAGAGGCACAGATGCATGTTACATGTACGTAACAGTTTTGATCTAGGAAACACAGTTAAGGATTGATCTTCGCGTTACCCACGCTGGTGCGGATAAAATCGAGACAGCGTCTGATCATAAGTTATATGCTCAAAAAGGGAACTTGATCGATAGAATCCGTATCATGTTAATGACTTCATTTCAAATCTGATGATACCAGCTTTGATGATAAAATGTTTGAAAAAAAATCAGCAAAATTATTTTTTTTTTATTTGATAGAGCAGCGGTTTTGTACATTATCTGTCTAAATCTGTATTGGATTTGGAGAGATGCAAAGTAACATAGAATGCATGTTTTCAGAAAAGATACATAAGGTAAAAAAAAAAAAAAAAGATATTATAAGGTAAACATATGTTTAATTAAAAATTTATTTTACTGCAAACGAATGAGGCAAACATGTATATCAGGTCAAAATGTATTATACCGTAAACATTTAAGTTTAAAAATCCCATTCTCATAACTTTTAGCATGTCCTAGTGTTATAGTTTTGTTTACTCTTAGTTACTATGTTAATCTCCGTTTAGTATTATTTGTGTCCTTTTTTCATGTTTTACTGTTCTTGGTTTTACATGTAAAGCGCTTTAGGGTAATTCTGTTGATTATATAAGACGTTATATAAATGTACGATAATAATCATAATTAGAAATGCATTATGCAATAATCATATAAGTTAAAAATGTATTATACGATAAACACATAAGTTAAAGACGTATTATACGATAAACATAAGGTAGACATGTATTATACGATAAACATATATAAGGTACACATGTATTATATGGTAAACATTAAAGGTAAAGATGTATTTAAGATATATTTATAAATATGTGTTGTAAAACATTCATAATTCAGTATTCTTTTATTGTTCAGGAAAATCCTGATGGAAGCATTATACAAATACATTATTCCAAAGAAAATTAAGCACCAAACTATTATGCCTATTGAATTATACCATGATTCTGTCGAAATCTGACATATTTACGTTCTGCGGGGCGTGTAAAACATTCAAGATGCCCATAAACTTTATGCCCGTAAACACATGTTGCGTCAACTTTTACTTAACAGCTACTGCAAACATTGTGGTTTAGGTCATCAAACCTGACATCACTCGATAAGAAAATAAGTGGTGCTAATTGAATAAGTGCATGAAGAAAAGACTGTCATCCTTAATTAATCCTGTTTCTTTCAGCTGCTAATTGAGGAGTTCTGTAACAAGATTGATTTATAAGGATGTGATTATGGTTCGTGGGTGGAGTAATCAGTTTATATATCCATGAAATTTTGATTAAAGGTGATATGGAATCTGACAAGATGTTTTCATGCAATTACTTTCTAAACTGCCGCTGACGACTTCTTTAAGCGATTCTTTAAAGAATGTCTAGATTGCAAGCATTATGTAGGAAATAAGGAGTAATTTGTATAATGCTCCTCGCTTTCATTGTCCTTGTATTCCCCATAATACAAATCACCAAGACATTTATTCCATATATTCCTATTTCATGAAGTTTACATGTTTATGCCAATTTAAAAAGTCAAAAGTTTCATCGCGAAATACAACACATGGAGACCGTTTTTATCCAATTATATTTTGACATGAGATGAGTGATCACTTCAAAGAAAATTCGGTTTCACTTAATCTAGTTTAATGCTGATTAAAGGTTGCATGTAGATATATTAAATATGGAATAATCAATTTACATGTAATTTGAAGATTGGTGAGTCTCGTTATCAGTTTATAGGAAACTGAATATATATATATATATATATATATATATATATATATATATATATATATAATTGATCGTAATCATGAATACTACAAACAAAATTTTTAATGCATTTTTAGGTGCAAATACGATGACTATAGTTTTGGGATTTATTTCATGGTTAACAATGGTTTTGATAAATGTTGAAAGCGCAGTCAGTCTGTGTACGTGTACCAGCTTTACGAATTCGTATGACTACAATATGGAGAGATAGTCGCGGGAATAATTATTCATTTGATACGAAATTCAATGAGGATGTACGAGTTTTGATATACTTCAATCATGTTTTCATTTCTAAATTCAAATCTTTTCTTTTCCAGATCGCTGTAACTATTGCGCTGTGATGTTATAAAATACACAGTGAACTCATATTTCTTTTCTATTAAATAAATTCTAAAACAAGCCACACCAATTTATGAATGCTGTTAAGCTTACATTTAAATCAAGGAACCATTCCCTACTATGAAATTACTACAGAAAAGAATGCATTCTCTCTCTCTCTCTCTCTCTCTCTCTCTCTCTCTCTCTCTCTCTCTCTCTCTCTCTCTCTCTCTCAACAATTCGACATACAGGTGTATGTAAAATTTGTATATAAACATACATACCTTTTTTGCTTCCTGGTATCAATATACTACGAACACTCTGACCAGTAATATCTATAGCATATCAGTCACGCACAATTACAAAAAAAAGAAGATATTCTACTGTGATCTCTGAATTGATTGAAAACAGCTCATAGGCATGGGCCAAATGTGTCGCAGTCTGTATAATGGAGTGAAAATGTGTTTGCTGTAGGAATACAAATGGAGCTAAATTTATCATTTTATTTGGTGAAATTTATTGGAATAAAGGAAGTAATGTTTTCGGAAAGTGCACATCTCCGGTCCCGTACAGTTAGTTCAGGTAAACCAGTTGTCCGCATTCGATGGGGTTTTTTTTCCACCGAGCATGTTATTGCTTTACCAATGTTTGTGCACCTTTGTATGAAGTGAATATGTAAATTTTAGATTTATTGTGGGTTTTTTTTTTTCAATATGTAGATATTTAGTTAACGATTTCTCTGTGCTTAGTGCATAGTCTTAACATGTTTACTGCAATAAATGCAAATACTTGCACGCTCGTTCAAGAATGAATAGGCCTTCCCTTCATGTTTTCGTCTAAGTTATCCAGTGGTTTTAGAATTTAATTTATTGTAATCTTGAGCAATACATGTGCTGTTTTAAAAGGCGACTTCATATATTTCTCATTCCTTAAAATACATGTATTACTGTCGCAGAAGTAGACCTGTCGAAAATGCCCGCACAGGTAAACAGTAAATACCGATGGGAAATGAAGCATAGCCAAGCTCACCCCATGTATACCTGTTACATACATCAATAGAATACTCAACTAATAGATAAATATGAAGACAATGAGAATACGTGTATATTATATCAATTCATGTCAGCTTTAATGTGTAACGTGCCGTTTATAAATTGATATCTATATACATAGTAACAATAGTTTTGATTTTAACAAGATTAGAATGCTATTGATAAGCAGAGAATAGTGACTTAAAATATTTGCATATTTTGATATAATACCCTTGGTCTGCTACTTTGTAGATAACGCTACAAGTGAATGTAACATTCATAATGGTGCTTAAACAACATTGCACTGTATGTCTATAATGTCAGTTTGATTCGTTTGTGAAAGTCATCTACAAAACGATTACTTTGGGTGCACACATGCTAAGAAGTCACCATGCTGAAGCTAGCATCCATTAACTTGCAGGCAATAAAAGAATAAATCAAAGTACTGAGAGTATATGGATAAAAAAAATCCACTAACTTACTAATTTTAAAATTAGCTTAACGTGTTAAAACAAAAACATGAGCACCTTTTAACTAGTCTGATGATGAAAACTCTAGAAACTTACAAATAATGGTCCAAAGAATACCTGGGAGATCCGGGTTGTTAGACTAGATCCTCAGTACCCCTTGCTTGTCGTAAGAGGCGACTAAATGGAGCGGTCCTTCGGATGAGACCGTAAAAACCGAGGCCCCGTGTCACAACAGGTATGGCATGATAAAGATCCCTTCCTGCTCAAAGGCCCTAAACGCCGAGCATAGCCTAAATTTTACAGCCTTCCACCGGCAATGGTGACGCCTCCATATGAGTGAAAAATTCTTCAGCGGGACGTAAAACAATATACAACCAGCCAACCAGCTAACCCTACCTTGTCTTGACGTTCCTATCGTGTACTTTATAAAGGTAAAGGATAA